>BFEA01000055.1:2091090-2102063 GCA_003427395.1 Chara braunii
AAAAAAAAAAAAACCATGAATTACCTCGTTTGCGAGGCCCTATACTTGCAGGGGTCCCCTCTATATACTCTTAGGTAGGTAGGTAGTGTGAGGTGAATTTGACAGAAGAATATAGCTTTACAAAGAAGAAGAACAAAAAAGGAAAAAAAAAGTCAGTTTTCTTCTCTCAAATTCAACTTTGCCTACCAACCTATAACTACTCCGAAAGCAGAATAATCGTTTCCGCTCAAATGAATTTGGTCGCTCCGTTCCCTTCCCTTTCATCCAAGCGCGTCGCAGATCATATCCTGCCGCCGCAACTCTGAATAGGTACTGGTGGCTTGAAGCACTACGGTCTTCCACGGAACATAACGCACCCTAAAAATGAATAGATACAAGCCATATGTCCGGCCAGATACAGCCAAAATAAGGGTGCGTTGTGTTCGGGGGAAGACGGAAGCACACAGCCCCCTGCCTTGCAGTCAAAACGCGTGGCCACAAGAAAAAAAAAAACGTTGGGCCCGCTGTTGATAAATTGGATCAGCGGTCACTTTTTTTTTTTTGTTTTTTTTTTTTTAAGAGAAAATTACGGCGCAGTCACGGTTAGAGTTTGAAAATGGCCGAGATGTCTCGGCCACACCCCAGACTGGCCACGCCACACCCCAGATGGGCCACGGCTGAGATGTCTCGGCCACAGCTGAGATTAAACCACCCCTACCTTTCACGAACTCTCAAAAGTAGGCCTCGTGCCAGGGATGGAGGCCCAAAAAAAAAAGGAAAAGAAAAAGTTCAAAAAAAAAGAAAAGAAAGGAGGAGCTCTCCCCACGAAGTTACACAAGTCCTTTGAGGAATGTATCTGGCCAGGATTTGAGGACCGTGAGACATGTCTTTTTTTTTTGTTTGCTTTTTGTTCTGAGGTCGTAGGGCCCTGCCAGCCAGGCAGGGCGGATTCCACGCGAGGCAGCTAACTGCCTCGCTTCATTTTCGGTAAGACAAGTACTGTAGCATCCTGTATCGGACCGCAATCACAGCATAAGGGATGCTGTTTTTCCTTTTTTTTTTTTCAACTGCTGTTCGTGGATAGACGAGGGCCCTGACTGAAGGCAGCCCGAGTTTGAACTGGATTTCAAACTCGAGCCCTGACTGAAGTGCCAAAACGCAGTTTGAAATGCATTTACAAACTGTTTTCGTGCCTGCGCCGTAGTTACCCCTTTATTTTAAAGAAGTCGCAGTTTGTATTATAGAAAATTGGAGAACTGAGGCCGGGAATCCCTCAACATCTCAACCCGGAATTCCTGGAGCCAATACCCAGTTTAGGCTTTACTGGAAACCGGGTCCAGTGTCCCATGTACGGCAACTTCAACCAAAAAAGAAAATCACAGCTGGACTAACAAATTCCAAAACCAGAAATAAGAGAGGCAACCACTAAGCAAATTAACAAGTTCTTCTGCTATTCTGACTGGGAGCCTTACCCAGCTTGGCTTAAAGATATTACAGAAAAGAGGACAGTTCTCAGACTACCTCCAATGAAGAGACCTTGCTTACATTGGCAGGAGACCATAGCCTAATGTGAGTAGCCAAGAAGCGACAAATACCCAATGATCTAAAGCTAACTACAGAGTTCTATCTGGAGCAGGTGATTTGCAGAAATCCGAAGGAAGATCCATCAAAACCAAAAGAGAGGCCCGTCGGACCAGCTAATAGCCATGTGGAGCCGGAGTTGTCATGACGAGGTTTCCCACCTTGTACCCTTGAGACTCTGTAGAGAGTACCGTATTCCAGGTACTCTAGATCTCAATGGGTACAACCCAGATTTGCTCTTTTATCAGCTAAATGCTAATCGGTCGTGCCCTAAGTAGCTCAGCAACGCTGCCACAACCACTAGTAGATCTCCCACTACCTCCAGTCAAATTGCCTGCTACGGACAAGCCCAGTATAGTATCCCGCGCCTTGCTGCCGACGCAGAGCGCCACCGTTTCCAAACCGCAGTATCATCGGTAGCGCAGCGCTTCCACAAAGCCCTCCCATTCCCCCCCTGCTCGGATATTTTGGCTCCACGGTCGCTTATTCATTTCGCACTAAGGGCCAGATCCCACTGGCAAAGAGGATTGGAACGAGTGTGTGAATCTGGACGTCTTTGTGGCGAGGTGCAGAAAGCTGTGATTGATCTGCTTTGCTGCATCTCTCCATGGAACACGTCCAGATTCAGACACTTATCCCAATCGACTTTGCCAGTGGGATCTGGCCCTAGGTCTTTCAGAATTCTAGGTGTCACGCCCGCCGCCCAGGTGCCCATGTACTGGTGCTTTCAACCCCATGACCCCATAAAAATAGGCCCACAGCCCAGGTGCCCACCCATGTACTGGTGCTTTAAAACCCATTGACCCCATAAACATGGCTAATTCAGAGACTCATTTCTCTACTGAACTTCTGTTTTTTTTTTTGAGTTAATTATATCCACCAGAATTGAACTCACGATCTTTATCTCAGGAACCTCAATCTCAACAGCCAATTTCATATGCATTCCCATGGGCCATGATTCCACTAAGTCTTAGCTATGTGGCTACCGTCTTGCTTCTTCTTAAACGATTCTGACCATAATAGTGAAGGGCCTAAGGGCCTAATCTTCACTTTCATCTCCTCTTTTCCTATTCTGACTACTGTAAGGGTTATTCTGAATAGCCATTGACTATATTGTTTAGTGAAGGGCCTAAGGACCTCATCTTGTTCTGACTACTGTACAAAACATGAAGAGTTTTTCTGAATAACTGCCATTTCATCAAAATGGACATCTTTTATTTTTCGAATGAAATTGAAACTGAGTTTTTTGGCCGAAAACTCGAAAAAAAATGCTGTTCCTGAGGGTCCAGCGCTGGACCCCCTGGCTGTACATGGACCTAGCTTGAGACCAGGCACTTCCAGGCAGTCCTGCCTGGAGGTGCCTGGTCTCAAGCTAGGTCCATGTACAGCCAGGGGGTCCAGCGCAGCATTTGTAAAACGCTGGACCCTCAGGAATAGCAATTTTTTTCGAGTTTTCGGCCAAAAAACTCAGTTTCAATTTCGTCCAAAAACTAAAAAATGTCCATTTTGACGAAATGGTCATTGAATAGCCATTGCCTATAAGACAAAAGTTACTGTAGTGAAGGGCCATTGACTACAAGACAAAGTTACTGTAGTGAAGGGGCCTAATCTTCTTTTCCTATTCTGACTAGGATACAAAACATGAGCGATTATTCTGAATAGCCATTGACTCTAAGACAAAAGTTACTGTAGTGAAGGCCCTGAAGGGGGCCTAATCTTCACTTTCATCTCCTCTTTTCCTCTTTCTGACTACTACTGTACAAAACATCAAGGGTTATTCTTCACTTCCAACACCTCCACCTTTTTCTCAATAATTTCCTGTTCTGAGACTATTTGGGTCGTAGATCAAATCTATCGAGAAAGTCGAGGACAACACATCATTGGTCCTTACCTTCTCTCTCTCTGATTTGTCTCTTCCCGAACCCCTTCCCTACTGTCACCAGGCAATAATCCCCCACCTCTCCCATCTCCATCTCCATCTCCATCTCCCTCACCTCGACTACCTCCTCCTGTCATTATAATTACAGACTGAATTTCAAACACCATGTATGCAATTTCCTAATTCGTCTCTAAGACTTCAATCTGCTGCATTTCCTAATTCGACCAAGCCTTCCCCTTCGCTGACCATGAGACTATCTTCACCAGGACAATAGTGTCCTCACGTGGACACCAACTCGAACAGTATTCATTGTAGGAAAATTATGGTGCATGGTACTGCATAGTACATACAAAGGAAGGAGGACGTTAGGGAAGGGCCGGCCAAATCGTGACCAAATTGGCGAGGGAGGAGACTCTACAGCGTCTCCACCTGGACAACCGTTACGACCAGGTACAATATATCGGAACCTTCATTTATCCTCCCCTATCTCCCTCCCACCCTCCCTCCCTCCCTCCCTCCCTCCCGCCATCCCTCCCTCCCGACCATCTCTCCACACAAAGAGTAACCATCACAGCACCCTCCTCCCCAACCTTCGTCTCCATCAAATGGCCCCACTAAGGGGCCCCATCTGACTCCATTATCATGAACATCACAGCGCACGTACACCAGAAGACCCTTCCTCTCTACGACGGAATCTGCAAGGGGGTTGTCATGATGGATGAAAAGCCTGTTCCCTCTTGCTCTTCCCCTTCTCTCCCTCTCCCTCCACCGGGTTAACGCAAAAAATTATTTATTTATTTTAGTCATATATTTTTTAACGCTAAAATTTAGAGGTCGTCCCTCGAGTGAATCGATTCTGAGCCTCCCTCTTGGTCTTCCCCTTCTCTCCCTCTATTCTCTCCCTCTCCCTCCCCCCGGTTAACGCAAAATTTTATTTTTTTAATATATTTTTAACGCTAAAATTTCAGAGGTCGTCCCTCGAGTGAGTCGATTCGGAGCCTGCCATGACTGGGTCAGTCTTTTTTTTTTTTTTTTTTTTTTTTTTTAACGCTAAAATTTCAGAGGTCGTCCCTCGAGTGAGTCGATTCTGAGCCTGCTCTGACTGTGTCAGTCTTTTTTTTTTTTTTTTTTTTTTTTTAACGCTAAAATTTCAGAGGTCGTCCCTCGAGTGAGTCGATTCTGAGCCTGCCATGACCGTGCCAGTCTGCGATTTCTGCAGCAGCCTCTTCGCCTTCTCTTCAGAAATGTCAAACGCAGTGCCCAACAACGCGGAATCCACATCGTGCAGCACGGACGTTCCACCTGCAAGGAAGTAAGGGCGCGCTGGCTTCGAAGTCGTAGCGACCCCCACAAACTCAAACGGGTCATCCCCTAACGCCACGTGTACCACAGGATAGAACCGCGGGACCACAAACAGGTCCCCCTTCTGAACCTCCTCCCTGATCGCCGACGTTCCGTTGGGAGAAACCACTTGTACCAATCCGCGGCCTGCCGTGACCATGCCCACCTCAATCGCATCAGGATTCCAGTGCGGCAGCAGCATACACCCCTTGGACAGTTTCACTCGAAAGACCCCCATGTCAACGTGCTTCAGGAAGGCCAGCTTCTTCTCATCGACGACCGTGGACCATCCCTTGTGGCTGGAAAAGTCAGCTCTGCTCTTCTCTACGTTGTACGGACTCTCCACCCACCACTTGTTGGCAGACGGGGGCAGTCCCTCCTCTTCCTCCTCCTCCTCCTCCTCCTCCTCCTCCATAACCTCCCCCTCCATAACCTCTCCCTCCTCTACCGTGCTCTCGGAAGAAGTACTTAGCTTAGGAGCCCGTCGGTCGTTCAGATAGACTATGTCCCCGAAAGAATGAGACGTCAACAGGCTTTCCAGCTCGTCCCGCTTCACGTGCAGCGCCGCCTCCAGTATCTTCTTATCAAATCCTCCCAAAATGGAGGTAGGCACTTCTCCACCCCCAATAGAAAAGCGCTTGGCCCGCGCGCCTTCAGCACCCTCTGCCACGCTGGACAAGCCGAACAGCTCCATCACCTCCTCGCCCTCGGGATTGACGAAGAAGACCATGTGTCCCGACGGCACGCCGTACACGTCGGATCCCGACAGTGTCTTCACGTAGTGCTTGCCTTCAAGATGAAACTCCATGCGCCCACGTCCTTGAAGGACGAAGAAGACCATGTCGTAGTTGCAGTACATGGGCAAGCTCATCGCATTCGAGTTGATTCTGAGGATCCCGATCCCGATCTCTCTATGCCGGTGAGTGTTCACACTCAACCTCCACGTGGTCACGGACCCCGCCTCCGAGTCAACGACGACCCGCGGGTTTCCCACGAACGCCTGAAATCCCTCGAATCTGGTCTTCTCGGACACACTACCATCTCTGACATCTCCTCCTCCACCTCCCCTCTCCCCATCCGGGGCGAAATCCACAGCTTCAACTATGATCACGTCTTCCAGCCTCTCCTCAGAGTCCCCGGTTTCACCGTGACCATCACGGTGACCCCCCAGGCTATTCAGGCGCAGGAAGGGGGGAGCAGCCGTAACCCCCCTAGACCACTCACCCTCACCAGATGGTGTGTTATTTCCACCCTGGTAGCCAGCAAGACCCCTCTTACCATCCACAGGGGTGACAATAAGACAACAGACACACAGCCCAGCAACGACGGCCGCCATCGCCAGCCAGCTCCGACATGGCTGGCGGGCACTTCTTCCAGCCATCGCGAGCCCGACGACAATTGTCGGGATTCCGACGACACTTCACCGCACAACTCAGAGACTGGGGTCGGGGTCTGTCGTCGCGACCTCGAGGTCTTGGCGGCCGACGTCGCCGCGGTCAACCAGCCAATCCGTTGCTCGAGTAAGTCGTCGCGATCGCGATCCCCACGAGGTCCTTGCTCCTTCCTGAAAGAAAGAAGAAGAGAGGTGTGCTCTCCTCCTCCTCCTCCTCCTCTTCTCGCTCAACCTCTCTCTTCTCCCTCTCCTCTCTCTCTCTCCTCTGTCCTCCCTCCGAACGCTATCCTGCAATGACTTCTCGCACACTCCGCCAGCTACCCCCTGAGAATGCCTTTATCCAACTATAGAGGGTTCTGCTGTCCCTATCACTGCTACTATCGTCTTCACCCCAATAGAATGCCCAGTCATTATACCTGTATTTGGAACAACTTTCAGTCCAGATGCGGTCATACTGACCGGGCGTTCTATTCCGAATCGGGTTGCCAATGACTTCCGATAGTGCGGGTCCGATGGACAGTTGACACGCAATGGCTGGGCCCAATGCGATGGGCAGCAGTCCCAATGCGATGGGCGGCAGTCCAAACGCAATCATGGTGGGATGTGGTTTCTGAATACGTTCCAGTTGAACCGAACCAGACCCCTACTTAAGCCGCCCGTACCTTTCTCATACATCGGCCGCGGGCCGTGCGGCGCGCCGAGAGCTGCATCTGGCATCTGGCCACCACCGCCGCCCGCGTGCGGCCTCTGTGTTAACCGCCGCAGTCTCTCCTTTCTAGCGGGGAAAGGTACTGGCGGTTTAAGGTTGTTTGAGCATTCAAAGCAAACGGTAACCCCCCCGTTGTTAGTCATCTCGCACTGACCCGCCTCATATGCCTCATGGAATGTCTAAGGGCCTTGCCAGGCCACAACCCGGCCTCAGGCCGAAGGGGCAAAAGACCCCCCAAGTGCTGCCAGGGCCTGACTCCTGAGAGCTCGACAGTTGACTTCAGTCAACTTCCTGAGGCGCAACAGTCAAAGTCAAAGTGTACCCAGCCCAGGCTGCCGGTCAGACACACACACTTGTTTGTATGCAGGTACCAGGACAGCATTAGGACCAAGTGGAAGTCTACAACTGTATGCGATCCAGGCCCTCTGCTGTGAGTCAATCTGAGCCACCGTGAGTGGGAGACCTGAGGCAGGTGAACTCGGTCTGTCAATACATAAGACCCTGCCTCCACGAAGTCAAAATTCAGTCTGGCTATGCTGACTTGACCCTGGCTGGACGCTGGCTTGATGCTGGCTGGACACTGGCTTGACACTGGCTGGACACTGGCTTGACGCTGGCTGGACGCTGGCACTGTGAATGACTATGCGAGACTGCTGTTGCATGCTGGCGCCTTCCTTCTCTGGCGCCAGCCTTTGCTGCCGTGGCGCAGGGCCACGCTGTCTTCAACATTTCTGATGTGGCGCATGCCACTCTGTATTCATTGCTGACGCGGCATTTGCCATATTGTCTACCTTGCTGAGTTGGACGCGACAAGAAGGGAGATCGGGATCTGTGGTCCTGTGGATGATTGAGAGAGATTGGGATACTTACCCTGAGGTTGATGTCGATACTGTGCGCTGCTGATTGTCTCCAACGTCTTCACGAGAGAACAGTGCCACGTGGCACTTCGATGTGATCAGGACCTGTCAGGCTCGTTACTGGATACTGTTTTGCTGATGTGGAGGCGAGGGGAAGCCCGGAGAAGGAGTGGGAAATGTTGGTCTACTCTCTTGGTGGTCATTGATGTTTACTATCTCTTCGACCTTCTAATCTGTCTATTCCCCCTCCAATCTCTTGGTCTTCTCGAAACGAGACATTGTATCAGAGATCACATTCAGGATTATTATAGAAATTGATCAGAGTTGAGTTACTTTTTATTTCCACATCTGGCGAGTATCTTCCGGACCGGATTCGTAATTATTGCAATCTGAGCGTTTGGTTTACCTTCTTCCCCTTCTTCCCCCGAATACANACATCTGGCGAGTATCTTCCGGACCGGATTCGTAATTATTGCAATCTGAGCGTTTGGTTTACCTTCTTCCCCTTCTTCCCCCGAATACAACGTACGGTCGTTATAGCTGTATTTAGACTGAAAGATGCCCCTGATACAGCTCTAATTACCGTACTACGTTGTATTCGGGTGACGAAGGTAGTGGTATGATGCTCGCTTTGGGTGCGACAAGTCCTCAGTTCAATTCTCGGAATCGCCCCTTCGTAATGTTAGTGTGCTTTGCTTCCAGATCCCGTAGTTGTTGCATGTATGTAGACTAACGTAGTTACAAAAAAAAAAAAAAAAAAAGTAGTTACAATATCCTGCTGAGTGGTGAGTGGTGCCAGAGTACGTTCTCTCAATGACATGTACTGAGCGCCTTATTGCAGGCAGGGGGAGGCCGGACAGTCTTCACACCTCATTGCAGGCAGGAGGATCAAACCTGCTCAGAGTCTTTGCTTCCACATTCCTGGCCCAGTCACATGAAACCTACTGTCTTCCCGCAAATAGGAAGTTATTGCTGTATGTAGACTGGATGTTTCTCCCAATACAGGCATAATGACTGTACATCCTTTTTTTGTTTTTTTTTTCTTCGAAACAAGGGCCCAGTGCCCAAGGCTGATATTATGAAATTGAATACACCGCAGACAGACAGACGCCCTCTTCCCATTAGGGCTGGAAGAGCCTCGGCCGCTTCTCCCACAGAGACAGCTTCCCTGGACGACAAGAATGAAGATTGAGCGCTGAGCACTGACTGCTTCACCAGGAGGGAAGGATTAACTCAGCCCCATTGACAGTCATTACTATGCTGAACCACCAATGATCAGTCCCTACAAAGCAAGCTTTTGGGGGGGATATAGCAGGGGCACAGCAGTACATGGGTACTACATCCTATTCTGTATTTGAACTGAAAGTTGGCCCCAATACACTGCCAGGCGTAATGACCATATATTACATTCTATTTGGCGGCACAAGACGGTGGTCACATGTCTTGAAGTTCGCACATCATCATGATCATTGCACACCTCCTACCTGCTCTTTGCTTCAACATTCCTAGCCCAGTTGCATGTACCTAGTCACATCCATGTACCGCTGTGGCCAAGTGTATGGAGCACATTCTTGCATGCACTCACACATGTGCAGGTAGTTCTCTGCGCTCTCATTGCAGGCAGGAGTGTTAGAACCAAAGTCCTATGCACCTCTTTTTTTGCAGGCGCTCAGCGGAGGGCACACAAAAAATGAGAAAAGACCACATCCTCACGTCGTCTTTCTTTGTGACCCTGGGCCCGTTTTTGCTGCAGCCTGGGGGTGAGTGAGGTGTCACTTACCCAGATTCTCAATTTCTGACCATGGATTCTAAAAATCAATGGCCAGAAACGAAGAATCTGGGAGAGCCGGGTCACGTCCCAATGTCTGTCTGTCTCTGTCTGTCTCAGCCAGGCCTTTGTGCCATGTCAGCCTGACCCCTATGCCACGTCAGCCTGACCCTTATGCCACGTCAGCCTGACCCTTATGCCATGTCAGCCCGACCCTTATGCCAAGTCAGCCCGACCCTTATGCCACGTCAGCCTGACCCTTAAGCCACGTCGGGCAAACTGTTATGCCACGTCAGCCTGACCAGATGCTTGCTCGACCCCCTTGTCACATTGCACAGGAGGTAAACTACGTGTTTATTTACCAGACCCCTCCCCCGTGCAGCTCTTCCTTCATCATTCAGCTTCAGTCTTCTCTCGCCGTGAGCTCTGGGGTAAAGCCCGATCAAACTTACCTTAGACTCTAAAGCAGTGTTCATCGGACTTCATCACATCTGTTTTTTTTTTTTTTTTTCCAGGTACAAAGTTCAAACCGCCCCGATTAATGTGCTAGATCTCTGCGGAAAGTCGCAGTGACATCTGTTTTTTTTTTTTTTTTTTTTTTAAAAGGCTAGTGACGTCTGTTCAAACTTCACAAAAAAGTTTCAGAATTTGTCATTGTAAAGACTGAAAGCAAGGCTTCAGAAAAGAATATAGAAAAAAGAAAAAAAAGAAAACGAAAAGACCGAAAGCAAGGCAAGTGCTGAGACTTGAATAGCCCCTCTTTATGTTTGTGTTCTCCTCCCTTTGTTAAACCCCACCAGTACCTACGGGCCGGCGCTGCCGTTAACACGTAAGAAGCCGAATCGGCTTGCCCCCTCCGGTCCAAATTCATTCCGAATCGGCCTGCCCCTCCCGTCCAAATTCATTCCGAATCGGCCTGCCCCTGCGGTCCAAATTCATTCCGAATCGGCCTGCCCCTCCGGTCCAAATTCATTCCAGGGCGGGGGAGGTACCGAAAATGCCGCAGGTGCAGCTGGTTTAACCTTGAGTTTGAACTCTGAACCTCTCATTGTTAACTCACAGCAAGTCAAGTTCTGACTCCGTGGATCCTCCTCCTACTCCAACTGCTAAATAACGACCAGCACACTGAATTGCTCTGCACTCCTTAAAAGTTTTTGCAGGAACACCCAGCTCAGAGTCTGATCTGTCTTCACCCGAATAGAACGACCGGTCAATATTGAAGTATCTGGACCCAAAGTTAGCCGAAATACAGCTATATTGACCTGGCGTTGTATTCGAGGTGAAGACGGTAATAGTAGGGAGTCAGAGCACTGCGGCCATTGATGCAACGCCTGCAACGGACAACTGACGACCATGAACCACTACCGTCTTCCCCCGAACATAACGCACCCTGAAAAGGAAAGTATACAAGGTATGTTTCCGGCCAGATACAGTCAGAATGAGGGTGCGTTGTGTTCGGGGGAAGA
>BFEA01000055.1:2124808-2141705 GCA_003427395.1 Chara braunii
TGGGGATTGACCTGTCCTGTGTTACAGACCATCTTGATCGAGTTGATTAAGGATTTGGACTAGTTCCGGCTCGATGCTACGAGGGTCGTCCTCTGTTATCATTGATAATAGGTCGGTTGCCGATTCGTCGGTCTTCGACTCGATTTCAACTCATTTCCCCATACTCAACCTAAAAGGCTTTAGCCCTGGTGGTTTTACTGTTTGTTAAGGGTTTCACCCGGACTTTTATTGAATGACCATTTGACAAAGGTACKGAGTATTTAATTGAGTTTGGTTGGGACGRCGATTGGGGCTTGCATKGCTAAAGCAAAGGGGTATGAGCATAGAGAATGRTTGGGGTTGACTCCGTGTAGTGCGTGTTTTGTCGATTGATTCTTGGTGTGGTTGCAGGTATGTCCTGTGACTCGGAYTTTGGATTTGGACTGCCTGCGATTCCATAATACATATACATGGTTGTRAGGAGTCCCACTGTGCCTGTGAGAAGTGATCGTCATAACTTTATCCCCTTTTGCATGTATGCGTGGGTATACGTACGATGGGTATTCRAGRGGCCCAAAGGGCCGTGTTAATAGCCGCGTGGAAGTTGGGGCTGAGGGACARGGAAGACCCTCCCTTCTGCCTARTTGCGTCTTGGGGCTTTCTTAGTCGGACGTAGGTCYTGGGCCGGGATTCAAGGTCCTTGTCCAGGACATCCCAAGCCCTAGGCCCTGAAGGGGAGGGGTCTCCCCTCGCATAGAGCCTATTTACTTTGGCCGGYGGGGCACTCCGCCCGAAGAGCGGAAATGTCGCGAGGGCYGAACSGCGTGTCTTTCARCCGTTCAATATCGTGAGGGGTAGCCCCTCGCKATGAGTTCCTTYAGCCATTCAATATCGCRAGGCCGGAGCCGCGGTTACCACGTATSAGTGGCATCAGTGGTCGGTATAGGATTGGCCTGCGGCCGCTCAGTTTTATATCAGAGCCCTGCGCGCGACGTCTCGCCTCCCCAGCATCTAAAAGYTATGGGATCGCCGGGCCCGCGCGTAGGCGCAGCGCTTGGGATTATTGCAGGCCRCCGRCACTGCCCATARAGGGGAAATGTGTCCCAAGGCCATGAATTTTTTTGTTTTAAAGGCCAGGGGACCTTTGCCCTATCCCCTCTTCTTGGGTTYGTTCGAGTTTTGTTGCTTCTTAGAGATTTTTATGGTTGGACGTTGTAGTCCGTGGCAGCCGTCAAAGTCAAACCCCTTGACTTTCGCCCAGGCCCCGGGGAGGACTCACCCCTAGGGCCGCGAGAGACGACTACCACCACAKGCATGGGCCTGTGTACCACCCACTCTGCATATGGGTGCAGAAGAGGGTGTGTGGTCTCCAACCGCGCATGGCGGTTGTCTGGCGTCGAGAGATTAACCCTCAAGGCGTATGTCAGCCGAGACTTGAGTGTCGAGTGCGACCCTCGAGAGTAACGAGGACCGCGTGAGTATGGGTACTACATAGTACGCCACCATTGCGACCGCTTGTGTACGCTTGCATTGCGAGTCGATATGAGTTAGCCCTGCGTCCGCGCGGGTTTATACTAAGTCTTGCGCGTGACGCTTGCTTGATTTCCGCATCGGAAAGTTATGGGTTGGCTACCGAGGGGCTAGGAGCGTTGTCGCGTTGTTTGTGTTGTGTCGTGCTGTATGTGCGTGTGCGTGTGTTTTATTTTTGTGTTCGTAAAGTGGCGTGCGC
This sequence comes from Chara braunii, assembly GCA_003427395.1. NCBI lineage: Eukaryota > Viridiplantae > Streptophyta > Charophyceae > Charales > Characeae > Chara > Chara braunii. Next base: position 2,126,517 of record BFEA01000055.1, read on the forward strand.
GTGGTGTGTGGGATGCGTCCTAGTCGACCGACGACGAGCCGAGCTTGGGACTTCAGCCCCCCAAGATGTCAGTTCACGTGCGGGTCCGATAGGCGTATTACCGCGCGTACCCCCTATGCTACAACGAACGAGAAACGCCCTCGGCTGGTCTACCTCTGCGATTGCAACCGAGTAACTTTCGTACTGTGGACTGGTAGCTCGGCGGGGATACGCCTTCCGAAGGGAGGTGACAGCTCCCGTAAGGTGGAGGTAAGCTGTGCCTCGTGTAGGCCCTATCCTGTCGTAGGGGCTCGCGAGAGGTATGGCTGGCGCACTCGGTCGGAGCGGCCTAAGGAAGCTCCATTTGTGTGTCCGTGACGAGGTTGGTCCAACTCCTGCGTGACGCGGCCGAGAGGGTCCCGCGCTGCCGCGTGCGGTGCTAGACCGATGCGCTTGACAGGTGGCGCCGTTGCCGGGGATAACGGAAGCCTACCGTTGTCCCAGGTGGAACCACATTCGGGTATGAGAGTAAGCGAGAAATTAGGCATATGAGTGAATAAGAGAAGGACTATGAGATGTATGTAAGGTGATCTAAGTGACTATGGGTTGGATGATTGATTGATTGGCGGCTTGGTTGACAGCTTGAATGAAGTAAGTATGTGGGGAAGTCCTATGGGGAGGTTAGGTGTTATCTAGGTGAGCCCAAAGGAAGTAGGAGAAGGAATGCCTGCCAGGTTTAGAGTGTGGGGTGTTTAAGGTGGTCAACCCGATAGGGTCATGAAAGGTTGAGTCGCTGAGTGGGGTCCTCTGTCCCATCGTCTCTTATAACAGAAAGTTTGAAGCCGGAGGTGATCGGTTAAAATGCCAGAGGAGATGGCAGACGGTGGGAGAAAGCTCGTGACTCTCGACGACCTCATCGATGCCGTGGACAAGCGCGAGAGGGCGCCAAGTAATGTCCCGAAGGTCGAGACATTTCACTTCAAAGGGGATCGGGTATCTGATTGGTTGGATCTGACAGAGCAGGCGCTGGTGGGACTGTCAGATGAGGTTAAGCTCCAGCGGGTTCTGAGGTATGTCTTGCACAGTCACCATCGGGAAGTAACTAAGGTTGTGGACGCCGCCGGTGGCAGTTGGGCAAAGTTTGGAGACCTAATGCGAAGGAAGTATAGGCTGGGGGACGGCCTGTTGACCATGGCCGACTTGGAGGCCATGAACAAGGAAGACTTCTCTACCGTTGGGGCGTTTGGGCACGAGTTCAAGAAAAGGGCGAGGAAAGTGCACGGGATTTCTGAGGAGGCGCAGTGCGCCACATTTTTGGGGCTGCTTACAGGCTCGGAGGCCACAGAGCTGACGAAGTATGGGAAAGGAAGCGAGAGGCTCACCTGGGAAACCATTGACAAGGGAGTGGAAGAAGGGAGCCTGGACCAGGTGGAGCAGCACCAAATGAGGCTGCAAAGGCGCAAGAGGAAGGAGAGGGATGCTACTGCATCCGGGACCCCAGGGGTGAAGAAAATAGTCACGGACGTGTTGGCGGCACTGGGGTATGATAGCGAAGCAGAACTACAGAAAAAAGTGGTGGCAGTGGCCCAAGGCCTGGCGTCAGGAGTAGGAGATGAGGAGGCAGGGCGCGAAGACTACGGCGGAGGGGAGACGGGCTCCCAAGCCCTGACTAAGGCTCAGAGGAAGCAGCGTAATCTGCTACTGGGGGGACAGGGATTAGGGAAAGGGCAGACTCCCCAAGACCTTGCCGCACCACCACCTGTTGCCACGGCTGCCCCAGCGCCCGCGCCAGCCAGATCATCGCATATGGGGCCGCCGCCATCTTGTGGATACGGGGTGCCGTATTGCCAATCCACGCCCTGGCCCAGTTGTAACCATTGCGTCTCGTGTGGAGGGAGTCAGGCCCACGCGGGGCACATGGTCCCCCATTCAGGCCCATCCGCAAGTATGGGCCCCCCGAGCTACCCGGCAGCTCAAAGCCAGCCCATGGCTCAACCGCTGCCCTCCCAACAGGCCTCGCAAGCTAGTGTGGCCGGGGGAGGAGGCCAAGGACAAGACGGGCAGGGCAATGGGGGCCGGGGCCAAGGAGGTAGAGGAGGGGGCGGCCGGGGGTGAGGAGGAAATGGTGGAGGCCGTGGAGGAGGCTGGAATGGTCAAGGGGGTCAGAACCAAGGTGGCCAAGGCAGCCAGGGAGGGGGCGAAGGGTACGGGAGGCCCCGCTTCGACTGGCGGAGCGCAACTTGTTGGCATTGTGGCGAGGTGGGCCACACCGTACGATTCTGCCAATAGCGGCGATAAGACGAAAAGGAAGGATTAATCTCCACCTGTATGGACGGGGATATATACGACCGGTGGGGAACGCACATTGACCCCAAGACCCCAGGAGGAATCAGGCAGGAAGCCCTCAGGCGAGCAGCGGCCGGGCCTCCAGCAGCCCCGACAATGTTCAAGATATGGCAGGAAAGGTAAGACCCCGGTGTAAGGGTCGAGGAGATTGTGGATGAAAATGAGGAAGTAACTCAGCGGTTGAAGGCGGGGACTATAAAGGAGGAGCCCATAGTTGTTGAGTCTGACGATGAGGCGCAGGAAGTGGTGAGAGAGTCAGCCTCGACCATCCTGGAGAGGATGGAGGACCTGCTTGCAAAGGTCGGCAGGTATCAGGAACGACTAAGGGCAATGTGTGAAAAGGCCCGGGAATGGGAAATGAGCCTTCCGGAGGTGATGCTCCATGGGTCCGGTCCGGAGTCGTCATCAGGACCGCAAGGATGTCCAAGCGTGGCGACAGCCGGGGCAGGTCCGATGTCAGGGATGACCTTTAGACCCCCTACATCGCATGGAAGGGTACCACAGGCCGCGCAGACTAGGGGCCAAAGTAAGGCTACCACCAGTCAAGGGCCTAGCCAGGCACCCAGTCGGGCGCCCCCTCGAAAGGACCCTGAGCCCGAACGAAGAAAGGAAGTGGTAGAGGTTCAAGAAAAGGAAGATGAGGGTGATGACGAAGAGGACGAGAGGCTCCGGCAGGAAGAGGACCGGAGGGCGGAACAGAGGGCCAAGAAGAGAGGGGCTCAGGGAGGGGTGGAGCCGACTTTGCATGATGGCGTGCCAAAAAGGAAGAAGTACGCAGTCCGGCTGGAGGAAGGCTTTGACGTGGAGCGAATGGTGGATAAGCTACTGAAGGGCCATAACGATCTGATGAACTTAAAGGACATTTTGACCTCAGCACCAAGGCTCCGGGGCGAGCTGAAAGGGCGGCTCTCGCGAAGGTTAATGCCCAATGTCCACCTGAGCTCAATTCTGCCCAGGGAGATAAAGTGGACAGAGGCGGGCACCAGGATGGATTGGAAATGTGTGGCGTGTAGGTTGGTGGACTTCAAGGTGAGGGACCAGCCGAGCATTGCAATGGTGGACACGGGCGCGGAGATGAATATCATCCGGGAGCGGGACGCGACGATGTTAGGGTTGGAAGTTGACCATTCGGACCATGGTGTGCTGCACGGCGCCAACTGCAAGGCCATTTTCTGCGGCACCGCGTCCAATGTGATGGTGGAGATTGGGGGAGTAAGAGCGCAAACGTGCTTCTTCGCCATGCCCGATGTCGACCACCCTATCCTCTTGGGGAGATCGTTCCTCTGCCGAACGGAGACCTTGGTCTTCAACAGGCATGAGGGGACGATGATCCTGGCTCTATCCGACCCGGCCTGCGGAAACTACGAAATTATTAAGTGCTGAAACACAGGGCCCGGAAGTGGGAGGAACACGCTCAACCTCGGCTCCTTTACCTTCGAGGAGTCTGAGTACGCGCGACGGAGACTCCGGGAGGAGCACGAGGAGGAAGGAGCAAGCGAGGTGTTGTCCTTGAGCCTTAATGATGTAAATAAGGCAATGGAGGTGGTGGCAGCGCACGATATGGCGGACCCTAAGGCTATAAAGGCGTTGAGGGAGCAGGTCCTGGAAAATCCCCAGGTGGGAGAAGTGGAGCTGATCTATCGGCTCCCAGGAAGGAAAGGAGACCCTGCGATGGCCCAGGCCCGAACGACAAGTCGGCCTTTTTTAGGGGAGGGCTTAAGCAGGGTTCCCAAAGGCGGTACCAGACCATAGACAAGAAGTGCCGCCCGGTCCCCGTGCTTGTCACGGAGGATGAGGAAGCCTACTATGAGCGGGAGCGAGGGCTGATAAGGCGTATGCGGGAGCGTGCGCATGCAGGACCGTGCCGCATCAATAGTGAGAACGAGGAAGGGTTGATAATTGACGAGCCTGGCTTTCTGTCGCCACAGGAGAGGACCTTGATGGTGGAGACCATGAGGAGGAGGCATTGCGCATATGCGTTTAATGATGATGAGCGTGGGAGGTTGGACGTGGATAAGATCCCGATGATACGAATCCATATCGTCCCACACGAGCCGTGGAACCTGAGGGGCGCGCGGTACCCGAATCCGGATGAGGAGAAGAACGTGGTGGATTACTTGGATGGGAAGATGAGGACGTATGTGGCAGATTACTCCAGTGGACCGTATGCTTCCTCTTGGTTTTGTTCTATCAAGCCGAACGGAACGCTGCGGTGGGTGCAGGATCTGCAACGACTGAATGCAGTGACGGTGCGGGACGCGGGAGGATTGCCGAACGCGGACGCCCTGTCAGAATCATGCGCAGGAAGGCCTATAATTTCACTTATAGACCTTTACTCTGGGTATGACCAGTTTCCTGTGTACCCACCGGATAGGCCGGTGACGGCGATGCATACGCCAAGGGGGCTGATCCACATGAACGTGACGCCTCAGGGGTGGACTAATGCGGTGGCGATGGTGCAAAGGCATATGATTAGGGCCATGCAGACGGTTAGTCCACATATTACTCAGCCCTACATTGACGATTTGGCGGTCAAGGATCCAAAGGAGAAGGAGGAAGATGAAGTGATGCCAGGAGTGAGGCGGTTCGTCTGGAAGCACGTCCAGGATATCGATCAGGTTTTGGGTCTGCTGGAAGAACACAACCTGGCGGCGAGCGGCCCCAAGTCGAAACATTGTATGAGGGAGGCCACGATTCTGGGCTTTGTCTGCAACGAGAAGGGGCGGAGGTCAGACGTGAAGAAAACGGATAAGATCCTAGAGTGGCCAGTCCCCTTCCAGTCGATAACGGATGTGAGGAGCTTCCTTGGGACCTGCGGGTTTTGGAGGAGTTTTGTGAAGGACTTCGCCACCAAGACGGAGCATTTGAGGAAGCTGGTGCGTTGGGATTAGGAGTGGGTCTGGGGCGAAGACCAGGAAAAGGCTGTGGAAGGGATGAAGAGAGAATTCAAGGAAGGAGGCTTAGTGTTGGGAGCGCCGAATTACGAGGCTACGGAGGAGAAGCCATTCGTTGTCGAGACGGACGCTGGGCCAACTGCCTTAGGAGGGGTCCTGATTCAGGCAGATGCGGATGGGAAGGAGAGGCCGTTAAGGTTTGAAAGTCGCACCGTCAATACAACTGAGAGGAATTACTCCCAGTTTAAGAAGGAGACGCTGGCAGTACTCCATTACCTAAGAACCTTCCGGAACTATATCTTTGGCAGGAGGCTCATTTTGAGAGTGGACCCTACCGCGCTGGCGTGTTCCCTGAAAAGTTATACTCCATCTGACCCAACCATCGCGAGGTGATTGACTTACATTTGGATGTTTAACTTTGAGTTGGAAAGGATTCCCGGGGACAGAAACAGGGCAGATGGATTGAGCCGTATCAACTGGGACGGGGCGAATCAGGAGTCAATTGAGGATACCCCACCAGTCGACGGGTTCTTGGACCAGGAGAAGGACGTCCGCCTCCACATAAATGAATGGTCGCTGAGGGTGCCTAGCTGCGTCACGCATCCTATATGGCTAGCACCAAAGGGGTACGAGCAGAAGGAGGAGTTGATCCTCAAGCCCTTCCAGGAAGAAGATCCGTGGGGGAGTAGGGATGTTGGCTGGATGATGAGGTTGGCATTGGCAGGGACACATAATGTAGCGGAGGAGGTAAGGACGATAGAGGAAGGCCCAACCCAGGTAGAGGAGCATAAGCAACTAATGGGGGGAATGTACTTGCTCACCAACACGCTCCTGCAGGGGAACTTTGACCAGAGGAACGCAACTAGCTCCGAAGAGGGCGAACTTCTCATTCTTGAGAGCCAGGATGACGAGTTCGAAGAGGGAGAGATTAGGGAGGCCTTCCGTGCTGGGGTTACTCCTGTCGTGCGAAATGAGGGATAGGAGCACCAGTGCTAAGGCCCAGAAGATGAGGCATCTCTACGTAGTGAGAGATGACCATTTGTTTATAAAGCGACAGGTTGGGAACCCCAAGAGGATCGTATGCGGGAGGAACCGACAGATCGATATCATAGCAGCCTTACACGATGGTATAGAAGGGGGGAACATAGGGGTTAGTGCCACGTGCGCAAAGATAAGTGAGCTATACCATTGGGATGAAATGCTGACTATGGTCATCTAGTACTGCCAGTCCTGCGTACCCTGCCAACAGAGGTCAGCGCAAAGGCCGGGGGAACCTCTGCACCCCAGACTGGAGAGGGAAGTGGGTGCAGTCGTATACCTGGACCTTTTGTTCATGCCACTTGGGGAGGACGAAAGTAACTATATCTTCGACGCACGGGACAACCTTACCGGGTCCGTGGACGGTCGGGCTATTCGTACGAAAACCGGTCCAGTTTTAGCAAGGTGCATAGAAGAGTACTACTTGCGCTATCCATTTGTCAGAGAGTTTGTGATGGACCGGGGGTCGGAGTTTACGTGTAACGAGGTGCGGACCTTACTTGCGGCATACGACGTGGTAGCAAACTACACGACTGCCGCGCACCCCCAGGCAAACGTGCCTATGGAAAGGGGGCATAATACCATCACGAATCTCTTGGCCAAATGGACTGAGGGGAAGCCTAACCAGTGGCCGAAATTCCTGAGAGCAGCATTCTTCGTGGAAAATGTTACAGTGAAAAGGACTACCAAGTATGCGTCAGTCACGCTATGGTATGGAAGGCATGCCACCTTTCCCATAAAAGCTTTATGAAAACGTGGAGGCGCCAGGACTTGGAAGTGAACCTATCCTTTGAAGAACTGCTCGATATACGGGCGCGACAGGTGGGAGCCGCTGAAGAAAGGCTACGAGAGGCCGCTGGTCAGGTAGAGAGAAGTCGTATGGAGGACAAGATGAGATGGGACCAGATGGCCCGAATAAGGAAGGATCCGCTGAAAGTCGGAGATGTGGTGCTGCTGTATGACTCCTCGTTGGAAAAGCAATGGTCTAGGAAACTCGACAAACGGTGGCTGGGGCCCTATAGGATCGTGCGGTGTGGTGAGTTTGGGGCCTACCAAATCGAAGAGCTGGATGGTGCGGGGTGGTAGGACTGGGTATCAGGGACAAGGCTGAAGAAGTTCGTGGCCAGGGGATAGGTAAGGGGCCATGAGACCTCATTGGGAATAAAGTCTTGCCTAAGTACTACCTAGGTCAGGTAATTAGATAGGGGGATGATTGGGGTGGATAGGTGTAGAAGGTATATGGGATTCCCCTAGGCCAGTGGCTCAATAGCTGACCCTGCTGTGTGCTTGGTTGTTGTCTCTCGCCTGTTGTTCAGGTCTGACTTTTCGAAGGCAGTCATGCAGAGGGGCGGGAGGGACACACGGCCACGCCAGGGCCCCAGAGGATGGAGGGAAGGGGCGAGCAGCATGAGCCGCCTAGGAGGGAGCCTACGCCTGAGTTTGATGACGACAACATTGAGCTCTTCTTAGACGTATATCGGGACCATGCGGCACAGAGAGGGTGGTCAGTGGCAGACAGGATTCACCACTTGAGGAGTGTAGGGTAGTTCTAGGAGCCTGTCGCTCAGATATGCGAGGAGGCCCTGACTTGGCCAGATGTGGAGGCCGGGATGCAGAGGTTGAGAGCTTCCCCTAGGGGGCGTGATGACGTGCCCATTCGATTGGAGGACGGGAACGCGGATGAGTTCATCCCCGCATACGAGCACTACATGTTGAGTCTGGGGGTTGCGTGGGAGGAATGGGTACAAACCCTACTTATCTGGACGAGGCAGGCAGAGAGGCAGGTGGCCAAACAGATTCGGGAGAGGGCTCGAGACTGGGAGGACTGTCAGGCCCAGCTTAGAAGGGTGTTCGGACGGCCACAGCACGAGAGGCACGAGCCCAGAGTTGAAAGGCGGCGGCGAAGCAAGAGGCCAAGGGAACCGGCACCGAGAGAGGCGAGACTGGCCGGAGAGAGGAGGGGAGCCCCAGCCCAGCGGGAGGATGAGCCTGCAGGGCCCGCATTGGCAGAGGAGTCGTTCCCTGCTTGTGGCCTCCGGGCGGTTGAGTTCCGGCAGATTACGAACAAGGAGTTGAGGCCGCCCTCGCCACTGCCATCAACGCAGGAGCTGGATATACCAAGAGAGACGCCATTCCGAAGCTTAGCGACTCATCTCGATGTATCCCAATGGGAGGCCTCACGGCTGGGAGAGGGCTCAGTTGAGCCGGCATGCTACGTGCCATTGGAGGAGCCCCTCGACCCTGAGCTGGAGACAGATATGCGAGACCGAGAGGAGCCGCAGGGTCCTGAGATGGCAGCCGAGTGGCCGGATCCGGTACGACCTCAGGGTAGAGAGGTGATCACGGTTGGGGACGATACCCCTCCATGCTCCCCAGCTCCAGAGCCAGCACAACGTTCATGGCCAGAGGGGATTCCTGAGCCAGGCAGTGAGGAGATTCCGGAGTTTCCCCCTGAGGCCACCACTGTGCCTGAGCAGGAGGCAGAGGCGGAGGACCAGGGAGTGTGTGAGAGAGCAAGAGTGGAGGCGCCCTTTGACTTGCCATCGGCCACGCACGTGGCCGAGGGCCCAGTTATCGAGGAGCCCATTCCGATGGAGTCACCGCCGGCAGTGCCACGTACGAGCGAGAGGATGAGAGCCGAGGTGTCGACGTGAGAAGGCCAGGGGTCGCGAGCGGGAAGAGCCCCAAGAGAGACCCGCGAAGAGAAGTCCGCCCGAGTGCGGGTCCGTCTGGACGAGATACACGCAAGACAGGCGGAGATGGAGGCGGCGGGGATAGAGCCGACACCGCCGGTCGGGCCCAAGACGAGTGAGCAGAGGATCGACGAGTTGTGGACTAGGTATGAGAGCCAGAGGGATGCAGCCCGCCAGAGGTCACGAGAGGCAGGACGGGCGGACGAGGAGATGAGTGAGTTGAGAGAGATGGGGGACTTGGGGTTCTCCGCAACCAGGCACGCGATTGAGCGCATGGATCGGAGGGTATGCGAGACGACAGTCACATCTTTCTAATGGTATAATCTACTCAGCAATGAGCTCAGGGTTAAGGAGTTGGAGGTAGAACACCTGACCACTCAGCTTGCCGAGGAGAGGGCGAGGATCCAGGCCAGAGAGGTTGAGTGGGAGAGGAGATTTGGGGAGATGGCGACCGCTATGGATAGGCTCTCAGCAGCCTGGGAGGCTAGCCAGATGAGGCCTAATAGCCAGGGCTGTGGGACGCAGGCGCCGCCGAATCAGGAAGTAGCAGTGGAGGTCCGTCGTCAGGCCGAGCCGATGGAGGAGGCGCCCTTGGACGCAGTCGAGGAGGAGAGTGGCGCGCAGGAGTCGCTTATGGCTATGTCCACAGAGAGGAGAAGTTCGCGTTTGCATGAGCTGGCGGCAGCCATGGGGATAATCACTCCACAGGAGAGGCCTCAGAGACTCGATGCTCCAGAGCAGGCCCCAAGGTTGGGAGAGTTGAGGGCGGAGCTGGGCTCCTGGGCCACGGGGACAGAGTCAAGAGGGTCTGACTCGCGACGGCAACAGCAGCAGCAGGAGGTCATGAGTGAGCCCACCACCATGATGGGCTCTCAGCCGTCAGGCTCATGCAGGGATGAGGTGGTGGTTGTGGCAGAGAGGGCTCATGGGGAGGGACCCCGAGGGTTGGATATGCCAGACTGCAGGCCAGTGAGCACAGTTGAACGAGGAAGTGAGGGTGCTGAGGCTATGGAGCCCGGACCTCAGGGCCATATGGGATTGCCCTCGTGTCATGAGGTAACTACTGAGACCATGGGGACGCCTTCAGCATCGAGTTCGCAGGGGAGAAAGAAAAAGACTGCCAGGTGGCACCATACCTCCTGTTTTTGGTGCAAGGAAGAAGGGCATAGAGCCGTGGACTGCCCAGAACTCCTAGAGGATAAGGCCGAGGGGCGAGTTGCGGAGTTCAGTGGCAAGTTCTACGACAGGCAGGGCAAGATAGTAGAGCGAGCTCCAGATGGGGGCAGGGCTCAGTTGTATAGGCAGGACCAGGAGGAATTGTGTAAGTAGGGACCGGTCTGTCTATATATGGGTAGGACTAGAGATCCTTGACACACACAGGGCGGGGTTAGGGGTGTACATATTTTGAGTCAGTCGAGCGGGTCCTAGATGTGTGTGTGTGTAGGAGTGGTGGGATGAGTTTCTATCCGATTGTACATATGCGTTTGACTCTTGTTTGCTTGTTTCCTCTTGAGTCTCTTCGTGGGCTACGGCCCGGGGATAGAACTCAGTTGTGTGATATATGATACCATTTAGTTACATTTGGCTTTGTGATTCAGAAGCTATTGCTGCTTTGGGTAGGATCTGGGAGTTTATAGCATTCGGGGTGTGAGTTTTCCCAGCAGGGGAGGACAGGGGCTAGGTATTCTGTGGATGATTAGGCAGGTGTTATGTTCCCGAGTGTATTTGATGAGTGTACAGTGGGGTTATGAGCCCTACTCAGACAGGCGGGGTATTGAGTTGAGTGCTTGTGTTCGATTGTTGGGGGAGGCATTTTACTCCCTGAGTGTATTATGAGTTGAGATTCTATTGGACTTGTCTTGTGACGATCACTATCACTCTCACATGTGTGGATTTATCTCGATGAATATTTGGCTTTATATGAGAGATGTACAAAATACATCTTATGAGCATGATTGTGTAAATTGTAAAGCTGTCTACCCTCCGGTATACTCGTGCGATCTGCTGCAAGCGGACGAAAGGGCAGAGTATAAGGAAGGGAAGTGCAGCTTGTTCGTGAAAACTGTGAGAATCCTACGGGATTGATGGATTTAGGAATTTGCATGTTTGGCCATACTAAACATCGTTGCCTAAATCGTATAAGGACCCAGAAGGTGGTCCCTCAGTTTGAATTGTTTGATGATTAAGACCCCCTTTATGGTTCTGGAGAGTGGGAATTATATGGTATGGAGGCCCCTTCATGGTTTTTGGAAGAGGTCATGTGAGGAGTCATCCCATACAAAAAGGGGATGACCGTGAAATCTTTTATGAGAAGCACCCCTTACCAAGTAAGGGTGGATATAAGTTGAGTGGTATGGAAAGTATTGTTTGTGTTGATGAAGTCTGACGGGAGGGAACCATGTTTGGTCGAGATGTTTGAAAAGGGCGAGAGATGCCTCAGGATGGGCGACTGCTGGCTCTGATCAAGTCAGGAGCTGCAACCTGGTGGATCCGGCGGAGAGGTTGTTTGTGATTGAGCGAAAGATGCCGTGCTTACTACGGGAGAGCCGGTAAATGCCTTCAGACCCCTGCGTAGTCCCGCAGCAGCCTGTGAATTGTTTGTGATGCCCCGCCTGGCCACCTGTGCTAGTTATGAGACATATTTAAAAGGAATACCAAGCTAACGGTAAAGTTTAGTGCCACCTGGGCGCAACCCCTAGTGGATGGCTGTTAGCCGGCACAACCTGGCTGCGGGCCCGCAAGGTGAGAGTTTAAGGGGAGTTGCCCGCCCCAGGGAAATAACCTTACAGGATAAGAGTTGAGTCTTTTGGAAGCCCTGATTGATTGATTATCAGGGACATACCTACCGTTGTATAACCGATGGGAGGATACTGCCGCTTAGGTAACAATGCGGTGGGCCGTAGACCTGGCTCAATCACCGAGGCTATGGTGGGCTCAGATGGAGACCTGACGTTTCTGTACTAGACTGCAGAAAGGGCCGAGAGAGGCTATAGGCTATATGTGTGCATTTTGCATGATGGTGAGGAAATTGCTGAAAGAAGGCAAGGATGCCTTCACAGGTCCCACTCAAAGCCCGCGTCCCTAGTTATGGCTCTGTCTACGAGAAAGAGACTAACTAGGACACCCAACGAGAGGGCGGCGGTTGTCTAGGACGAAGGGGAAGAGGATGGTTTGAGGGCCTTTGGAACTTATGCTGCAGTATTGATGCATAATACACCGGCGTCCTAGTGTTAGGGCAATGAAAACCCAGGTTGAAACCCTGGCAGCATATAGTTGCGTTGGCACGGTTTGATGGAGGCCTCAACCCTGAGTCTGTCGGCTAATCGGATTGGTTCTGATCTCGTCAGCACCTAGAGTGTGGAGAAATTTATAGCTTTCTGATCTGGCGTAGTGACGGGGACGTCGCTTAATATGGTCCGGTGAGCTGTCAGCGCGAATACCCTTACAAGGGTATCCGCCCTGTTTTTTGCAAGTGACAGAAAGGCTCGGTTAACCTGGATTTTGAGTGCCCGTACGGAAAAATGTGAGGGTCGCCCGCGCGCGGGTCAAGGTCTGCCTTGTCCCGGTAGGGAGTAGGTGGGCGCGCAGTATTTAAGGCGCACGTGTGATTTTTCCGATTGAGTGGGCGGCCGGGGTAGCCGGCCGACCCGTACTAGGCCATGAGGTTGGTTAGGGGATGAAAGTCCGCTTTTTGGCCGGCGCGCGCGGCTGAAGGTAGGATTGACATGCAGGTAGGTACATGGGACGGCCACGGCGCGGGGTGGTGGCCCGATGTGGGCACCTAGGGGCCGTGGGTATAAGTGTAGGCTGAAAAGGGGTGGTTAAGACGGTATCTTAGCCCGGAGCGCCGTGCGGTACCACTTTCACAGGCTTGAGCTTAGCCCTATTGGTTACAGCGGTGGACTGGTGTGCAGCGGACACAGGGATCGAGGCCAACGGCATACGGAGAGGAGCGGAGGAGCGCGGCGGCGAGGCTCGAGGGGTTGATGGGCCTAAGGGACTATCCCCTTTGCCTTTTATAGTTATGGGGGCCGCGGTTTCCGCCCGACTGCCGCACATTTTACGGAGTCCAATATATCAAAGCGTGTATGGTTTATCTATACCGAACTCTTGTTACTACCCCCTTTTTGCGCTCGTATGGGGACGCGAAAGCTGCGGTGGGTACGTCCATGAGCTGTTGAAATGCAAATCGGTGCTTAATGACGGAACTTGTGGGTGAGGCCAGACATTCCGTCTTGACTGGGGCCGGCTGCCTTCGCGGCCAGGCTGGGTCCTCTGGGACACCTGTTAAGGACGGAACAGGGCCGAGGTGGCCTGCCTGGCCTCTGCATAAGGACGACACATAAAAGTCCGGAATGAATCCGGACGCGGATCGTGCCAGTTACGCACGGGCCAGTGGGGGTAAGGCGAGGGGAGTTCGAGGAGAACCCGAGTGAGAGACAGACCGGGTATATGTCAAGAAGAAGGCTGTATAGTTTCGGGTATCAGCCCGGGCGTAGTCCGTTGGAGCGCCCGTCAAAAGTTGTAATACGGAGGAGATCTATCTGGCCCCTGTGTAAGTTGGAAGAACCCGGACGCAGATCGCGCCGGGTACGTACGGAAAAGGGGGCTCGACTGATGGTTGTTTGCTGAGGTGGCCACGAAGTGCCAGCCTGGCCCTGAGTCCTTTGGGGCATCTGTTGAAATCGGAACAATGTAGAGAAGATTCGCGTGGCCCGTGCGCAAGGTCTACATGTATAGAGCCCGAGAGGGGGGCTAGGGCCATGCGGGAAGAGCTAAGGGGGCGGAGCGAATCGTCCGTGGGAAGAATCTGAGTGCGGAAAAGAAAATCTGCGTAGTCAAGGAGGGAAAGTCCGAAAGGGGGGGGGACCCGACGGTATGTAGGGAAGGTTCATGTGCGGAGGTAAGGTGGCTTTTGGCCGCGCGAACTTCGAAGAGCCGCGGTGCAGGGCGAGTAAAAGTCCGTCGCGTCGGCCGCTGAAACTGGGACGATATAGAGGAGTTGGCATGGCCCCTACGCACAGAAAGAAAGATATAAAGCGAGGGAGGGGCCGTACGTACCGACTTTTTGCTACCAGTTTCTGCGTTGTTGAAGTCGAACACTGAGGGAGCGGCGCTACGGGGAAGGAGTAACGGAGTGTTGACGACAACCATGGGAAGCAGGGTGAATGAGGGCGTGAAGGCGGGGTGGGTACACGCGGACTGGAGGAGAGCTAGAGATGGCGGAGGGGCCGGCAGGGCGCAACAGAGATCGGGTGTTTCGCGCGTGTGTCGGCGGTTCTTGGTGGGGAGGGAGTCATGTTAGGGTTCTCGAGGCGCGCGAATCCGAGTGTATGGTTAGTTTCCGCAGAAGGGTAGTAGAGGGAGAGGGTTGGGACAAAGGAGGTGCGTGAAGCCGTGGTGGGAGTGAAGYGRAACCGGGGGTGTATCTGCCMGGGACATGGCAGAAGGTTCGTTCGGATTTGGTCTGGTCAGGCCAAGGAGGAGACAGCGGGAGGCGGGTGGTGGGATTGGCGACTTACCTATCAACCGGGGCTTGCTTGGTATGCCGGCAGGAAGTAGCCACGCCCAGAGTRAAACGGYGGAGTGTTGGACGCGTTTGGYCGGGCTTCTGCGACAGGTTCACAACGATTCCTTGGCTCGCAATGGTGGGCTCGCGAGTGGCGGTGAGTYGCTCCCCAGTTTCRCCGAGGACCTACCTTGATTTGGCTCCTCGAAGGGATTAGCTGAGGGGAGGTSRATGGGAAGAGGRCAATGCGTAGCTRGCCGGGTTKACTTGATCGATCGGGGTCGTACGCYGAGCTGCGGGYGGCRTACCTKGCMATGCTCCTGTGAGAAAGWYCTCCTTGCCTTGGTATATCGCAGGCTKCTCGGTTGACGCGYACACARGGCTGTTGAAWTGCAGACGGGGTTTGGATYCGGCKGTGGCTGGGGTCGGGTTACCTGAGTAAGCATGGACTGATAGGAGGGGAGGTTGGGGGTTCACTCGTTGACCAGCGTGCRGCCCGTCCCAGCAGTCRGAGCGGTAAGGAGGCCAGACGCGGRTTGAAGGCTGAGCACGGYCTATCCTGCGRAAYAGACGCGAGGGCGGCGGCGGAGCTAAAGGCTYGCCAACTAGCTGGGGTAGTGCTCTAATTGCTGGTCAAGGTTGCAGTAGACCGGCCGCGGGATTTACAGACTCGTCAGTTGGCCGGTGTGCTGCCTCCCCATTAGCCCGCTCATGCGAAGAAGGGTGGCCG
>BFEA01000055.1:2189491-2200152 GCA_003427395.1 Chara braunii
GCACCCCGAAATTAATTTGACCCCCCTTAAGTTGGAATCCGACCCTCTTTGTAATTTTTGGACCCCTTTAGCGGTGGGTCCTAACCGCCTGGGTATTCTTGGCACCCCGAAATTAATTTGACCCCCCTTAAGTTGAAATCCGACCCTTTTTATCAATTTTGGACCCCTTTAGCGGTGGGTCCTAACCCCCAGGTTATTCTTCGCACCCCGAAATTAATTGGACTCCCCTTAAGTGATAATCCGACCCCCTTTATAAATTATGGACCCCTTTAACGGTGGGTCCTAACCCCCAGGCTATTCTTCGCACGCCGAAATCAATTGGACCCCCCTTAAGTAAGAATGAGACCCCCTTTTTTATTTTTGGATCCCTAAAGCGGTGGGTCCTAACCCCCAGGCTTTTCTTGGCACCGTGAAATTAATTTGACCCCCCTTAAGTTGAAATCCGACCTTCTTATAATTTTTGGACCCCTATAGCCTGGCTCCTAACCGCCTGGGTATTCTTGGCACCCCGAAATTGATTTGGTGCCCCTTAAGTTGAAATCCGACCCCCTTTATAAATTTTGGACCCCTTTAGCGGTGGGTCCTAACCCCCAGGCTATTCTTCGTACCCTGAAATTCATTGGATCCCCTTACCTTGAAATCCGACCCCCTTATAATTTTTGGACCCCTATTGCGGTGGGTCATAACCGCAAGGGTATTCTTGGCACCCCGAAATTAATTTGACCCCCCTTAAGTTGAAATCCGGCCCCCTTTATAATTTTTGGACCCGTATAGCAGTGGGTCCTAACCGCCAGGGTATTCTTGGCACCCCGAAATTAATTTGGTGCCCCTTAAGTTGAAATCAGACCCCCTTTATAATTTTTGGACCCCTAAAGCGGTGGGTCCTAACCGCCAGGGTATTCTTGGCACCCCGAAGTTAATTTGACCCCCCTTAAGTTTAAATCCGACCCCCTTTATAATTTTTGGACCCGTATAGCAGTGGGTCCTAACCGCCAGGGTATTCTTTGCACCCCGAAATTAATTTGACCCCCCTTAAGTTGAAATCCGACCCCCTTTATAAATTTTTGACCCCTTTAGCGGTGGGTCCTAACCCTTAGGCTATTCTTCACACCCCGAAATTAATTGGACCCCCCTTAAGTGAGAATCAGACCCCCTTTGTAATTTTTGCACCCCTAAAGCGGTGGGTCCTAACCCCCACGCTTTTCTTCGCGCCCCGAAATTAATTGGACCCCCTTTAAGTGAGAATCCGACCCCTTTTGTATTTTTTTTTCCCCTACAGCGGTGGGTCCTAACCGCCAGGGTATTCTTGGCACCCCGAAATTAATTTGACCCCCCTTAACTTGAAATCCGACCCGCTTTATAATTTTTGGATCCTATAGCGGTGGGTCCCAACCGCCAGGGTATTCTTGGCACCCCGAAATTAATTTGACCCCCCTTAAGTTGGAATTCGACCCCCTTTATAATTTTTGGACGCTAAAGCGGTGGGTCTTAACCCGAAGACTTTTCTTCGCACCTCGAAATTAATTTGACCTCCCTTAAGTGAGAATCCGACACCCTTTATAATTTTTGGACCCTTGTAGCGGTGGGTCCTAACCGCCAGGGTTTTCTTGGCACCCCGAAATTAATTTGATCCCCCTTAAGTTGAAATACGACGCCCTTTATAATTTTTGGACCCCTGTAGCGGTGGGTCCTAACCGCCAGGGTATTCTTGGCATCTTGAAATCAATTGGACCCCCCTTAAGTTGAAATCCGACCCCCTTTATAATTTTTGGACCCCTAGAGCGGTGGATCTTAACCGCCAGGGTATCTTTGGCACCCCGAAATTAATTTGACCCCCATTAAGTTGAAATCGGACCCCCTTTATATTTTTTGGACCCCTGTAGTGGTGGGTCCTAACCGCCAGAGTATTCTTGGCACCTCGAAATTAATTTGACCCCCTTTAAGTTGAAATCCGACCCCCTTTATAATTTTTGGACCCCTATAGCAGTGGGTTCTAACCGCCAGGGTATTCTTGGCACCACGAAATTAATTTGACCCCCCTTAAGTTGAAATCCGACCCCCTTTATAAATTTTGGACCCCTTTAGCGGTGGGTTCTAACCCCTAGGCTATTCTTCGCACCCCGAAATTAATTCGACCCCCCTTAAGTAAGAATCCGACCCCCTTTATAATTTTTGGACCCCTGTGGCGGTGGGTCCTAACCGCCAGGGTATTCTTGGCACCCCGAATTTAATTTGACCCCCCTTAAGTTGAAATCCGACCCCCTTTATAATTTTTGGACCCCTAGAGCGGTGGGTCCAGACCGCCAGTGTATTCTTGGCACCCGGAAATTAATTTGACCACCCTTAAGTTGAAATCCGACCCCTTTTGTAATTTTTGGACCCCTTTAGCGGTGGGTGCTAACCGCCAGGGTATTCTTGGGACCCCGAAATTAATTTGAACCCCTTGATAATTTTCGGACCCCTATAGCGGTGGGTCATAACCGCCAGGGTATTCTTGGCACCCCGAAATCAAGTTGACCCCCGTTAAATGAGAATTCGACCCCCTTTATAATTTTTGGACCCCTAGAACGGTGGGTCCTAACCACGAGGGCGTTGTTGGTACCCCGAAATTAATTTGACCCCCCTTAAGTTTAAATCCGACCCCGTTTTTAATTTTTGGACCCCTTTAGCGGTGGGTGTTAACCGCCAGGGCATTCTTGGCACCCCGAAATTAATTTGACCCCCCTTAAATGAGAATCCGGCCCCCTTTATAATTTTTGGACCCCTAAAACGGTGGGTCTTAACCACCAGGGCGTTCTTGGCACCCCGAAATTAATTTGAGCCCCCTTAAGTGAGAACCCCCCCCCGCGTTTTTAATTTTTGGACCGCTTTAGCATCGGGTGCTAACCGCCTGGGTATTCTTGGCGCCCCGAAATTAATTTGACCCCCCTTTCCATCCCCCTTTATAATTTTTGGACCCCACCGTCATTCTTCGCACCCCAAAATTAATTACATCCCCCTTAAGTGAGAATCCGACCCCTTTTGCAATTTTTGGACACCTTTAGCGGTGGGTCGTGACCGCGAGGGCATTCTTGGCACTTCGAAATTAATTTAACCCCCTTGAAGTGAGAATCCAACCCTCGTTGTAATATTTGGACCTCTTTAGCGGTGGGTCCTAACCCGTAGATTCTTCTTCGCACCCCGAAATTAATTTGACCACCCACAAGTGAGAATCTAAACCCCTTTTTCATTTTTGGCCCCCTTTAGCGGTGGGTCCTAACGGTCAGGTCTGTGGAGCACAAGCCGAAGAAAGGCTGGACAACAGAACTTGCCCGTTGTTCGCGCCCCCGCCTACACTGGGCTTCTTGGCGCGAAAGAGGGCGGACGTTTTTCTGCAAAACCAGTACGAGCTTTGAATTTTGCGAACATTTCGGTCGTCCTGCCACAAAACTCTTCAGTTTCCTTAACCCACGATCGTGTAGAGGGGAAACGAAAATAAGTGAAAATTTTTTCTTCCCCCCTGATTCTTTCGTGAACAGCTCCTTCTTGTAGTGAAAGTGCGCGACGGAGCCAAGGAAGCTGAAGAGTTCTCTAGTGGGAAGTTCAAAGTATTCGTAAAATTCAAATAACGTTCCTGTTTAGCGAGAAAAGCTCCGCCCCAAGCCGTTGAGTTTTGTTGCGGGAAAATCAAAATAAGTGAAAATGTTGTTTTCCCCCCGATTTCGTTACAGTCTTGCCTCAGAGGAAAGGTGGAAGCAAACCTGAGAGGAGACACCGACTCAGGCCGTTGAGTTTTGCAGCGGGAAAACCAAAATAAATAAAAATTTTGTCTTTCCCGGGTAAGCCACAGTATTTGCGGAAAGGGACTGCTTGCAAGCGAAAATCTGGCACGGGCGGGATGACGGGAAGACGTTGCAGTTACAAAATTTGAGAAAGACGACAAAATTTGGAAATATTTTGGACTTCCCGGTACTTTCCGTAACCCGGAGGTCGCCTCGACTTCCGACTCAACAGTGGTTTCAGAGGTGCTCTCATTTGTTTTTCGCAGAGCTTTGTCGTTTGCTTTTGCGACGTTTACGCCGCGACTTTCCTACTGCTGCAACAGGAAGCCGAGGGGATTGCTGCGCACGTGCTTAGAGAGACGAGACCGCTTCCATCGCTTTTGTTCACGTAATCATCTTTGCGACCTTCCGCTTTCGCGAGATGGACGTTCCTTGCAGCAGCTCACTGGATCCTGCAAGCGGCCTTGACGCGGGCTGTAGTCAAGGAGTGCAAGGACCAAGTGAAGCAGTGCCTTTTGTTCTCAGCGATGTCGAACCCGAGCTCTATTTGCCGCCAGATCTTCTTGTTTCTGAACGTAGGCGAAAGCGCCGTAAGGGAAGTAGCAGCGTCCTTGGCATCCGTCGTGTAACATTTTTTGCGCCTGACAGGCATCAACGTCACAAGCGGTCTTAGGAATGGCTAGCAGAAGGCGCTAGCGACACATTTGGCAAGAGTTCGTCCACAGACGGGCTCGGGAAAGCGCAGGAGATGTTATCTCAGAAAGTTAGAAGAGGTATCTACAGCGCAACACCGGTCGAGGAGAAAGCTCCTTACAACTTAGGCAAAAGAAAGAAGAGCACACGCGTGTACAACAAGAAGGCAAAGCTGAACATGAGTTTTGGAAACATCGAAGAGATAGTCAAGCAAAAGTGTTGCAACAGCCAATGCGTGAAGAAGTTCTCCATCCACGACATATTCAAGGTGCGCGAAATGTTTTGGTCCTTGAAGCAGCCAGAACAAGTGAACTTCCTCCTTGAACAGACGAGGGAAGCTTCATACTTCTCAGACACTGGCGAACTTTTGAAATTAAGAGTTACGTTCAAGAATATGAGAGTTTGTACACGAGCCTGGGGTATGTTGTACGGTTGTTCGACGTGGCGCACGACTGCTGTTCGACGCACGTTCTTGGATGGCGTCCGAACTTACGAGCACAAGAACAAAGGTTTTTCCAAACACTCGGCGAGTACAGGGAAAGTGTTGGCTTGGTTGCATAATTATTTCCGCTTAAATACGAAAAGCATGCAGAACAACAATCAATTTCATCTCTCAGACACTCTGTTGCGCAAGGACGTTTACGAGCTCTTCTTAAGAGAATGCGGTTCCCAATTTTCTCCGAAGAAAATTCCTTCTGATAAACATTTCCTGAACATTTGGACAAAACACTGTCAAAAAGTTGTGATTCCCTCGTTGAATAGATTTTCAGTCTGCGCTCAATGTCTGTCGTTCAAGGCAGGCCGTGCGAATGCAGATAACCACATCGAGAGAGGTAAGCCACTACAAATTTGGCATAAGCTGGTACGAGAGTGGTGTGTATAGTGCTATAAACCTGTCACTGACCGAAAATTTTCTATCTGTGTTCTTCAGATCTTCTCTGCAACCGTGATGTAGTTATTCTAAAGAGGCTTTTGTTCACCTGTTTACGATGTCGGTGCGTCGTGTTGACAGTTAGTCATCGCTGGAATCCAGGCTTACTTAAAGAAAAAACATTTGCACGGTCAGGTCCGAGTACTGTTAGAATTCTCTAAACTCTGGAGGGCTGAGTCGAAATGCTTTTATAGATCTATAAACTCGTTTCATGGAGTTTCAACTTTTTTTGTGGTACAAGATGGTACGAGAGTGGTGTGTAAAGTACTAAGACATTTGCACGGCCGGGTCCGAGTACTGTCAGAATTCTCTAAACTCTTGACGACTGAGTCGAAATGCTTGTATAGTTTTATAAACTCGTTTCTTGGAGTTTAAGCTTTTATTCTGGTACAAGATGGTACGCAAACTCTGGACGGCCTAGTCGAAATGCCTTTATAGTTCTATAAACTCATTTCACGGAGTTTCAGCTTTTATTCTGGTACAAGATGGTACGAGGGTGGTGTGTAAAGTACTGAGACATTTGCACGGCCGGGTCCGAGTACTGTTATAATTCTCTAAACTCTGGTCGGCTGAGTCGAAATACTTTTATAGTTCTATAAAATCGTTTCACGGAGTTTCAACTTTTATTCTGGTACAAGATAGTACGAGAGTGGTATGTAAAGTATTTTAAACCTATTAATAGTTGAAAATGTTCTTTGTCTGCGTTCTTCCGATCTTCTCGGTGAATGTGCTGCTGTTATTCTAAAGAGGCTTCTGTTCACCTATTTACAAACTCGGAGCGTCGTCCTGACATATGTTCATTGCTGAAGTCGGAAAAGAGTCGGAACGGCTGAGTTGGATTTCTTTTTGCAGTTCTACAAATCCTCTGAGTTGATTCTTGCTGGAATTGAGTCGTTGCAACATGATTGCACGGTCGGGTCCGAGTACCGTTACAATTCGAAAAACACGTTTTACAAAGTTCGCACTCGAACGACTCCAACAAATTCGTGTAATTGGAACGTTGTGACAAAATTAAGTTAACGGCAAAAACGTCTGGACGGCTGAAGCGTAATACTTTTGTAGTTCTTTGATTCGTCTCGGGGAAGGCAAAATCATCTGAACGGTTGAGTCGAAATGTTTTTTAGTTCTAACAATTCATTTATTGGACTTTCAACTTTTGCTTGTGAGTTCTACACATTTGTTCTTCAACATTTGCCACAAAATTGGCGGTTTGTTGGATTTGTGTCGTTGCAACACGCTTGATTTAAAAGTGGGATTTGAATGAGGCTCTTGCTGATTTATAGCCCTATAAATTTCTCCTCGGCCAACACGCGCGGTGTTGTTGATTGGAAGCAGTAATTCTGGTATCCTTGAGTCTTGCACGTGTTTGCTGACCTTGCTCTTTGCGCTACTTGTGAACAGAGACATACGAGAGAGCGTTGACGAAGCACCGGATGATGCAGGAAGCGGAAAGGTCCAAGCTCTACAAACACCGTCACAAGGCTTCTAACGAATCCGGGGAGTACGTATGTTTAATTATTGACGGAATGGACCAGAGAAAGACTCTTTTACCGCACTTCCGCAGATTGCCGAAGGATTCCAGAGTCAAAGAATAAAGTTTCTTCAAGGTGCACGTTGTCGGTGCAAAGGTGCTAGGTCTCGCCACAAAAGCATCTGCAACACTCTTTTTTGACAACTTCAAGTCAGATTCGAACTGCATGCTTACTGCGCTTCATCAAAGAATTTGCAAACTTTCGACACCTTTCCCACGAGTTCTCTATCTCAATCTGGACAACACAACGAAAGAAAACAAAAACAAATACGTACTTTTGTATTTGTTCTACCTTGTGAAAATGAACATTTTCACAAAGGTGAAGTTGAGCTTTCTTCTCGTCGGACGTACTCATGAGGATATCGATCAGATGTTTAGTTGTTTCTCTCGCATGCTCAATTTGCAGAGTGCTTTTGATCTTCCTGAACTTGAACACGTGATTCGCGAATCGTAAACAGACGAAGTTGGAAAGGCAGTAGTTCTTGAGCGGATGACCGAGACTTACGACTGGAAGGAATTTGTAGAACCACATTTGTTGAAGGTGAACGACATCAGTTTCAACCAGCATTTCAGGATCTAAAGAAATTACAGAGGAGAAGTACGGCTCTGAAGCAAGCAGTACCATAATTCGTTTTGGCAGCCAAATGACACTGAAGGTTTGAATCTCTTTCATTCAGAGCCAACAAGCGAGATTTTGGCTGCTCCTCGACATTCGATACGGTCTTTGGAAGGTCGGTTGAGGTCAGCTTGTGGCAAAGAAGAAGGGGATGGTACGGAGCTGGAAGGGGACGGTGAAGAATGTGTACAACGCACTCTGTTAATTAATGCATTAAACGCTAATCTCGATGCGTTCTCCAGATACATTCAACCCGATAACGTCACTTGGTGGAAACATTTCATCGAATGTCAGAAAAATATGGATTTCAATGACAGGAGCCTGAATGTTCCTTTCTTCTGGCCGACAATGTCGTCGGAAGGGCCTTGCGAGGACAGCGCGAAGCCTCTGGATGAAGATGAGATTTCTTGGAATTTGGCTCACCTCTTTCCACAAGAAAGGCCAGTGTACATTGGTGCGCGGAAGACCAAACAGTACAAAATGGAAAGAGAGGGACGCTACGAGGACTTGGAGATCGGGAAGTTCATTGCACTCCGAGCCTTCCCTGGTGAGGAGGAACGAGACAAACCCTACCACGTAGGCAAGGTTGTGGAGTTACTTCCAAAAGAGCGTTCCAAGGTTGCTTGGTATGCTCAAAAGGAAAAAGGAGAAGCGTACTTACCGTTCTACAAGCAGACTGCGAGAGGAAAGTCTGGACGTGAAGTCGCCGAAGACATTTTTGATTGGAGTTGTGGCGTTCTGTGTTACAACTTTACTCTGAAGGCAGACAACACTCTGTTCGCTGCCACAAAGAAAAAGATCTGCGAAATGTTGAACGCTTCGATTTTCGTCGACGTTAGAGACGGCGAAGAAGAGGCTGGTACCCTTGTAAAGGTGTAGCTTGAAGGCCTTCGACATGTCCTCCTGTTGAGATGGTCCTCTCCAAAGGGCATAGGCCACAGCACTGTACAGGGAAAGTTGTTTGTCCTTCGTCTTGTTGGCTCTTGTATTGTAAGCAATTTATAATTCTGAACGTATAGGACTATAATTGAAATTGAGAATTTGTTTTCTCCTATGTCTTTCTATTCGGAAAAGTTGTTTCTGCTTCGTCTTGTCCGGTCTTGTATGTTAAGTAGTTTAGAGTACGAGTTTTTTCGAAGTAGTCCGAGTTTCGATTTATAGGACTATAATAGAATTACGGAATTCGTTTTTCCTTTTATCTTGCGGAATCTCAAATGTGAAAGATCTTTCTAGACGTTCAAAGTCAACCAAATTTCGGTCTCTGCATTGTAAGCAGTTCAGGATACGGTTCTTGCATGGTAGTCCCGTTGTTGAACTTATAGGACTATAATTGGAATTTGCGATTTCGTTTCTGGCAAGTCATATTCGGTCTGTGTATTGTAAGCAGTTCAGGGTACGGGTTTTTCAGGGCAGTTCCGCTGTTGAACTTATAGGACTATAATTGGAATTGGAGATTTGGTTTCTCGTAAGTCTTGTGGAGTCTCGCATTTTCAGAGTGGTTGGGGCAATGTTATTTCTGTACGCTCTCGAATGTCTCGAAAAAACGCTACCAGCAACCCCATTTTGCCGGGGTATGTCAAGCTACCGGTTATAGGACTATAAACTTGAAGATTGATGTGTCGAGTTCGCTGACTCTTGTTGGCAGTGTTCGGAGATGTTCCTCCCAACAGGTTTTTTCCTTCTGCATTTGGTGAGCCTGTGGCAGTCTTTTTTGGAAGCATGTATTTTCCAAATTTTCTCTTTAATGACTTTCATTTATAGGACTATAAATAAAACAGGGAAAAGTATGCGGTTTCTTGGAACTCGGTGTAGTTTTGCATCACTGGAAATTTCGTCGGGCGTTGGGCACTGTGTTTTCCCTTAAACTTTTCCCCTCCGAACTTGCCCCGCTAAAATGAACGTCTGCGGACTAATTTCTTGCTCAAGGTTAACATTTTCCCCACGAAAGCTACGGATTCTCGTTGTTTTCGGTATCTCTTGTTGTAAAGTAGCTGAATAAACCGCTCGTTCTAACGGCAAAGAAAGACAAAATTATGTTGCAAGACATCCTATAATGAATTGTTAGGTTTTCTCCGATTGTGAGGTTTTTACGAATCTCCTGTTGCTTATGTTCCACCTTGTGCTCGTCTATAGGCAATTGCTCATTCCTCTCAATATGCCAAACTTCCTACTTGCTCCCTACTTGTCCTCTCCTCCACGCCTCGTCTTCCCCGTTGTCATCTCCCAAGCAATGGTCATTCCATAGTTGTTTGCGATAGTCTTCTCCATAGTCATTTCTTCTGCGGTGGTCGATCTCGACTCCCTCGAGTGATCCTCGTGATTCCGAAATCAAGATCCGTACAAGTGGCCAAGACCTCAATTGTAATGGTAAGGTTAATTTTGTTTCCCCTTTTTTGATGAATTAGTTGTGGATTTCGCGACAGGTTCATAAAAGTAAAAATATTTAAAATAACTACGGGATAACAAATAAAAAATCATAAAATAAAATATTCAAAATAATGTAAAACAAAAAATAAAAATAATGAAGGAAAAAAAAAGAACTGCCAAACTACTGGTTGCACCGATTCGGTGCATTTTCTATTTTTACCACTCTGCCACTTGCGGGCCACTCTACCGGTTTTCCTCACTATGGTACCGATAGCCCTTATTAACTTGTGTTACCGGTCCCCCAAATTTTTCCATTTGGGGGGGGAATGGTGCTTGGACATGTATTGATACTTAAGTTTTCGTACGTGTCGTAGGTTTGCCCGTCACAACATTAACCCAATCGCCCCCTCGACTATTCGTGGTCGAGGTTTTTTAATATTTTTATGCTCCTTATTCTTAACGAGCGTCGTGCTAAGGCATGCGCGTTGTTCATGGTTGGTTAAGGCACCTTCCCAACCATCGAGGTCGGCGTGTAGGCTTTGTTATAATAAATTGAACCCTCGGTCCCTTCGATCGAAGACTATCATTACCGATCCTAAACATCATAATGCGTGTCATAATAACACCCGCACGTATTAAACTACCGGTACGCGCGGCGGGGCGGGGGAAGGGGGGGAAGAATGAGAGAGAGAGAGAGAGAGAGAGAGAGAGAGAGAGAGAGAGAGAGAGAGAGAGAGAGAGAGAGAGAGAGAGAGAGAGAGA
>BFEA01000055.1:2223649-2235751 GCA_003427395.1 Chara braunii
ACAGGCCAGAGAGAGAGAGAGAGAGAGAGAGAGAGAGAGAGAGAGAGAAAAGATATAACAAAGGGTCCCTTCATGTCAATTCGAGGGCCCCTGCAGGTACCTCGAATGACTCCTACGTTACATGTAGAGTCATCGAGGACCACTGCTTCAATTAGGAGGATGGTCTCGTTATATCTGTGGAAGAGGTAGGGCAAACCACCAATATATGCTTTGGATTCGAGTTCAAGGCTGTAGCTCGGCAGTTATGGGTCACCAATTCAGCTAGAGCCTGTTCGTGTCTCCCCCTGATTCTCAGGGCCTCCCTCCACCACTCACCAAATGTATACAATATTAGTAGAATGAATCTTCTGCTAAAACATGGAACCATACACCGCCATATGCTATGTCTTTTGTGCATGTGGTGAGTAGTGGAGCAGGCCCCACTGTACGTATTCGTAAGAAAACAAAAACAAAAAAACGAGAGCTCCCTCCACCACTCACCAAATGTATACAATAATAATATTAGCAGAATGAATCTTCTGCTAAAACATGGAACCATACACCGCCATATGCTATGTCTTTTGTGCATTTGGTGAGTAGTGGAGCAGGCTTTACTGGACGTATTTGTAAGAAAACAAAAACAAAAAAACGAGAGAGCCACGGGCATCTTCATCCTAACCCATAACTGCCGACATGCAGACCTGAACACCAACCTTCAGAATATATTGGTGGTCTGTCAGACATGAAAATGCAACCTGTGACTTTGCAAAGTTCGTGGGGCAGGTTGTTACTAGGCGACTACCCTCTTCTAGCGAACTTACCCCACCACTGCGTGGGGTTTGCAGAAGGGAGGGGGAAGGCCTATTTTATGCTTTGCCTTTTTGAAACTTCTCGGGGTAGGGCCTGCGGAAATTGAAATTCGGCAGCCCTTGCCCAAAAAAAAGTTCGGGCCGGGGGCGCGGCCGGTTTGCGAGCTCGCGCGGTGCGTTTAACATTTTTGCCGAGTTGGGGACCCTAAGCAATGACAAAACCTGTACTTTTTTTTTTTTTTTTTTTTTTGGACCTAATTTTTACAGTGCAGTGCGCTTGGGTGCACTGTGCGGTGCGCTGCGCCCGGTGTGCAAATCGTGCGCAAATCCGCTCACCGAGGTGCGCCGCAACTATGCTATTTATTATTTTCCCTTTATAATGCTGTCTATGACCTTGCCTACATAGCCGCTATCTCCCCTCCGTAGTAGGTCTACGTCCATGCGTCTTTGCCACTCTTCTGGTCTCACCAAGACTCACCCTCCCCGTCTCTCCTTGTTGACGGTTTCCCTGCTTTCTTGCAGGTACACTCATGCGGGCAGTACAGAAAGAACACAGTTATGGGCATCTTGCAAGCAGAGGAAAACTTGGGCCCCCTTTTCCGTACGAAACAATGAATCCGATGCAATCCACTTGTTTCTCTTTGGTCAATTCAGCCCTCTTAATTTTATTTTATTTATTAAATTTTATTTCAATTATTTGTTTATTTCTTTTGTGCATGTGTGTGTGTGTGTGTGTGTGTGTGTGTGTGTGTGTGTGTGTGTGTGTGTGTGTGTGTGTGTTATTTATGTGGATGGCTGACCAAAAAATGAGACTGAGGGAACTAGCAGTACGAAACCCAAGCCAATATTAACCCAAGCGAATAGAAGCCAAGCCAATAGTCTTATCATGACTCTTATGTATATATTGAGTTAAATAGTTTGAATTTTGAGCTGTTAAACGGGCGGATGCTCATTATTTATATCAAAGTTGGACAGTTTAAACTGTTGAACTGGGCTACTGACTAAGGTGCAGGCCCCACTGGTGTTATGGTTGTGCTGGGAGAGCATGAGCTGGGCCATAAAAGCAGCCAGATTTGTGCTACCGTCTTCACCTCAATAGAACGCCTGATCATGATCGCTGCATCTGGACCGAAAGTTGTGCCAAATACAGCTATAATGACCGGGCGTTCTAATCGGGTGAAGACGGTAGGCACCAGTGGTGCGTGACGCTTACCAAGTGCAAAACCAGATCATCCACAACTGACTAATAGTCAGGCGCCACTGGTGCTATGTTCATGCTATGCGAGTACGAATCTGGCTGCTTTTATGGCCCAATTCATTCTCTCCAAGCATACGACTAGAACATCACCAGCGCCTGCACCTTGCACAGGTGGAGGTCGTTTGCTGCTGGAACAACACAAGCATCTCTACTTAAGCATAAGTAACAAAGTCTGCATAAGACGAAAGATTGACGCAAGGGCCAATGCTTGTTGAATTACGGTGCCTATCCTGAGTGTGGAGGGAAGAAGAGAGGACACATACAATACAGCCCAGAAGAGCAGAACAAAGCAAGTGAAGGGTTGGCTGAAAGGAGAACTCTAGGTGATGATTACAACCTATAGCACACTCTTCAGAGGCCGGGCGCCTCTGGAGCAAAATGGATGGCGGGGCCAGCGAAAAGAAAAGAAAAGAAAAAAGTTGCGCTGCTGATTTGGCAAAGCTTGCCAAGCAGGTCTACTCCACCTCGGGAAAAAGAGGCTTGGAGGGTAGTGGGGGTTTGGAGATTGTGGTTATGTTTGTGATGTCTGTGGAGGTGAACCAGAAGAGCACAGTTTTGCAGACATTTATTTTGTCCCCGAATGCGTTTTGCACGTCTTCTACATAGAAGGTTTAGTTAAGATGGCGTTTGCTAAGGAGGAGGAGGAGGAGGAGGAGGAGGAGGAGGTGGAGGAATCTCTCATCCGCTCATACACTGCTTTATATTGATGGATAATATTGTCATAATTGTTTGTAATATCTGACTGAATGCAATGCATTTGTCTTGTCAATCTCAGCTATCCATCGTCTGGACCGACTTGTATCTGGCCTCCTCATCTTTGCCAGGAACAGCTCTGCAGCCGAAAGATTTCGAAAAGATGTATGTACTATGTGGATCTCTCTCTCTCTCTCTCTCTCTCTTTCTCTCTCTCTCTCTCTCTCTCTCTCTCTCTGTGTGTGTGTGTGTGTGTGTGTGTGTGTGTGTGTGTGTGTGTGTGCAGTCCACTCTGATGCAGGGAATGAGATGCAGCCTCCTGAATAAAGAACATCTGCACGTGCTGCCAAGCACAGGACAGGAAGATTGTGATCTGTGCTGTGGTGGTAGTACCTATTCTTAGAACATTTAAAGTCAGGGTGTTTTTTTTTTTTTTTTTTCCTGGGTTCTGTGTTGTAATGTTAGCAGTAATCAAGTCAAGCTCTGTCTTGTTGTATTTCCATCATGTTAGTTCCAAACCAACCTGAAAATTTATATCCAAACTCCTGTACTGATTTTTATCGTATCCCTCACTTCAAAAAAAAAAAAAGGGCAGCACGGAGTACATGTATGGGGGTCTCGCGTACACGAGTACATGCACTCCCGTACGCAAGTACATACTCCCCTACATGAACTCCCATGGGACTACGTATTCTTTTTAATATACATAGTTATGTGACACTATATATATGTTATGAACATGATTGTCCGTTGAAATTTTGTCAACGCTCACTCACAGGAACTCCCGTACACGCCCATACATGCACAGAAGGAAGGGGAGAGGTAGTGGAGTGTCACACCGCCCAACAGAAGAAATGCAGTGGAAGACTCAGAGGAGCGAAGTGACTGAACACACAACACAATGAATTCTCTCCACAGAAGTCCCAACAATCATTCATAGAAGACAACCGAGAAACCACACCCAGAAATCATTGAAGAGATGACAACTCAGACACAGTATTAAAACTGTTTATTAAACTCAGAGCATCGTTCAACTGAATAACCTCTGAACCCTGTTGCGCTACCCTCAGAAGGGTAGCCCCTCCACCCACACCCTCTGAACAACTAAAAATAGCACCAGAATCCCAGGTAACACCCAGCGCCACCCTGAAATCCAACTCAGTGGCCTGCACCAGTATGATACAGGCTCCCAGAGCCAATCGCCACTCAGATGATGAAGAAGTCCAGCGCCAACAGTCTCTGATGACGATGAAGTCCAGATGATGATAATCTCCGAGAAGATGCAGCTATGGCAGCCTCGCCACAGGGACCCTACTCCTGAGGAGGGTCAGCAGTGCACCACGTGCTCCGACGCATCAGAGCTCTACTAGCCCAGACCGCTTTGACTCTCTGAGAGGCAGAGCGGACAGCGTTGACCCCACTCAGGTCAGCGCTCCGAAGGTCTGGCTATGTCCGCGGTCTCCCACGCATGAATCAGTCACCACGACCTGATGCCGCGTGTGCAGCAACTTCCACCACGAAGTGTCAACTGCCAAAAGCCCAGGACCGATGTTCCCATCCTATCTATACTCTACCCTAGCCTAGACGCAACCTAGACCGGACTGACTGATCAACCAGTACCGTCTCTGTTTAGGCCCCTAGGGCCTCTCCCTACCCGGCTATAGGCTATAGGACCGTCTATTAGTGTAGACCCATCGGGCCTGTCTATCCTAGGGGTAGCCCGGGTCTGCTATTCGCAGTTAGGGTGACTGTAGGAAATTTGAGTTAGTACTAGGCCTATATTCTCCCATATTCACAGACAGGTCCCACACGAATTTTCCTTACAGGTAGGTCTCTCGGTTAGCCCTCAGCCAAACAAAATTACAAATCTGTCCCTACCTATGGTACAGCCTCGTCAGAGAGAGGCTACAGGCAACCTGGAACCAGCCAGTCATTGCAGACCTACCCTCCCCCGGAGCGAGGACCTCCGAGCTAGGGGCGTAGGCGTGCAGAGCGTCGAAGGGATTCTCCCCTCTGCGAAGCCTCGTATTTGAGGATAACAGACTTTGCTGTTTTCATAAGTTCCTTGCGAGTAAACCAGCGGTCTTCAATGTGGGGCTGGTATAGAAACTTCACAAGGTACTCCTTATCCGGGCCTGTCCCATACTCCTCCTCAACTGAGTCCACCTCACATCCCTTCCCAGGGATCGGGGGACCAAACTGGGGAGGCCTGTCTGGAAATGCATCAGTTGGGGTAAACTGTAACAACTTGGATGCATGGAAGACAGGGTAGGTTTGTAGATGCAGGGGACGTCCACATGATAGGATGACCCGAAAGGGTCAGCTCCCACTGTATCTAAAACCTGCCATGGACCCATATAACGCGACAACAACTTGGTTGAAATGTCCTCCTCCTGGGATAACTCAGAGCTGAGTACCCAGACCTAGTCACCAGTGCGAATGGGGGATGGGCGACGATGCTTGTTAGCCTGCTGAATCTTAGCCTTCTGGGCTTTAAGCAGGTTAACTTTGGCTCGTTTGATATCCCTCTCGTCCTGCCTGGTGAATGTTGCAGTCCCAGGCGTCAATCTGGGGGTAGCCTTGTCAAGGATGTCATCGAGAGGCTGTTGTGGTTCACGACCCCAGTGCAACCGATAAGGGGTGAACCCTGTGGAAGAGTGTACCGACGTATTGTACACTAGCTGTGCCCGTCCTAGATGGAGATCCCAATCCTGTTGATCAGGGCTGATCACAAGACGCAGCAATTGGAAAAGGATCTGGTTCATCACTTCAGCCTGCCCATTGGCTTCAGGATGACGACCGACTGTCATGTCCAGTCTGGAATGAAGGTAGTCCTTACAATAGGATTGCCACTCATTGCTGCAGAACCGCGGATCCCTATCACTGACAATAGAGGTGGGTGGTTCATGGTGTGTGACCCACCTGTCAGCAAAGGCCGCCTGTACGACCGGGACTCTGGCTTCCTCTGGCAGCGGGATGAACTCTGCATACTTAGAAAAACGGTCCACACATACCATCATTACCTGACGCATACCGCGAGGAGTAGTCCTCCCTAGATCAGTGAAATCAATAGACACTGATTGTGCAGGTGCATCAGGAATGGGGAGTGGCTGCAGTAGCCCAAGGGGAGGTCGGCGGACGACCTAATTCCTTTGGCACAACTCATAGGTCTCAACACGCTGTGACAGGGCTGCTAACGAGTTTAGGGCCCCAAAGTGGCCGTGAGCATCATGACATTTAGACATCATGAGTGTTCTCAGCTGGCGGTCCTGAGGGATGCACAGACGCTCCTCTCCTCTGCTGCAGGTATACAGCAGGTCTGGAACCAGAGTATATCCTAGTTCAAATGCAGGATCAGTCTGCAGATTTCTAACAATAGGGCCGGAAATCGGGTCCTGTGGCAGTAACTGGGCAATGGTCTGACGGGTACTCTCCCCAAAGGTATGAGCAGAGGAGATGAGATAGAGAGCGTCAGGCCTACGAGAAAGCGCGTCTGCTACGTGATTGTAGCAACCCTTTTTGTGTTTCAGTTCAAAGTCAAAGAGATCAATGAACTGAATATAGCGAGCAAGCTTGTCATTTAGTTCCCCTTGGGTCTTCATCCACTGTAAGGTGGAGTAATCTGAATAGATCTTGAAGTGCCTGCCCACGAGGAAATGTTTCCAATGCTTGAGCGCTGACACTAGAGCATACAACTCTTTCTCGTATGTAGAGTCCTACAACTTCTTAACTTTGATCTTCTTACTCATGTACTCCACCGGCTTCAGACCATGCCCACTGTCCTGCTGAAGTACCACCCCAACCCCGTACTGGCTAGCATCAGTGGTTAGTACAAAGGGCAAGGTAGGGTCAGGTAACTTCAAAACAGGTGCACACATCAAAGCCTCCTTGAGGCGTGTAAAAGCCTGCTGACAGCCTGGTGTCCAAAGAAAGTGGGTGTCCTTCTTTGTGAGGTCAGTCAGGGGCGCAACAATAGCACAAAAGTTCTTGACGAACTTTTTGTAGTAGGAGGCATGACCCAAGGATGACCGGACATCACGCACTGTGGTAGGCTGTGGCCAGTCCTGAATCGCAGCAACCTTAGTTGCTTCAGGAGCCAGCCCTTCCCCAAAGATTACATGTCCCAGATAAGTCACAGAAGTCACTCCAAAGGAGGACTTTTCCTTGTTGATCTTATACCGGGCCTCATGTAGTGCCTGGAGAACCAGAGCCAGATGCTGCGCATGCTCCTCGACAGATCGACTGAATACCAGGATGTCATCTAGCTACACAACTACAAATCTGTCTAGGTAAGGACTGAGTATGCGATGCATCTCTGGCTGGAATGTTCCAGGGGCATTGTAGAGACCGAAAGGCATGACTAGATACTCATAAGTACCGTATCTGGTCTTGAAGGCAGTCTTGTGGACATCGCCTTCAGCCATCTCAATCTGGTGGTAGCCAGATTTGAGATTGATCTTGATGAAAATCGTGCAACCCTACACCATGTCCAACAATTCATCAATCACAGGAAGCGGCTCTGTTGACTTCCTAGTGATTTTGTTGAGACCTCGATAATCTACGCTCATTCTGAACTCTCCATTTCCCTTTGGAACAAAGGGAACTGGATCCCCAAATTCAGAAGTGCTCGGTCTGATCCATCCCTTGCTGGTCAGGGTCTCAAGCTGTCTCCTGAGCTCATCGAGTTCAACAGGTGACATCCTGTAGATACGACCGAACCGAATCTGGCAGGAGCTCAATCCTGTGCTGGGTCTGCCTATGGACAAGTCCAGTCGGCTCCTGCATCAGGCTTGGAAACCGGTCCAAAGTCCAAAACCTGCTGAATCGGTGGGGAACAAGGAGCAACATCCACACCAGTTTGTTTCATGTATGCGATTAACAAACGTGTGTGGGTCATCTGGCGAGAGAGCTGAAAGAACTCATGTGCTCTCAGGCAATAGCAACTGCTGACTGAATGGTACTCATCAACTAATATACAACGCTGATAGTCCCCTCTACAGTCAGGAAGCTCAACCCTAGGGATCTGCCAGTCGATCCTAGGGTTAGTGGCCTCAAGCCACTGCATGGAGAAGACAAGATCAAAAGGTACATTGGGGAAAACATAGGAGTTCAGGCGTTGCCTGACCTTCTCCTGCCCGTCGAAGATCACCGGTAGGCCCTTGATAACAGTAGTAATCCGGACTGTGGAAGAGTCCCCAACATGGACTTCCAATGGCTGCTGCAACTTGACCAGTCTCCAATCCAAATGCAGCTTGCTAACAGCGTTGGGAGAGATGAAGTTTCGCGTAGCCCCACAGTCTAAGAGGCCTTTGATCCTGGCTCCCAAGATGGAGGGTCGCAACACGATGAGGTCTGATTTATGCTT
Source organism: Chara braunii (assembly GCA_003427395.1). Classification (NCBI taxonomy): domain Eukaryota; kingdom Viridiplantae; phylum Streptophyta; class Charophyceae; order Charales; family Characeae; genus Chara; species Chara braunii. The sequence goes on from BFEA01000055.1 coordinate 2,231,754, forward strand.
TTTCTTTTCCTGCAGGGACAGGAAAAGATCTGCAAAAGTCTGACCGTCATCCTCCCGCCACGTCTCATCCAGGTCAGGGTCCATGTAAGTAAAGGATCCTGACACCGCAACTCCAACAGAGTCAGTGAGGGTAGATGCAGATTCAAACTCATCTGAATCTGAATCAGCGCAAGTGGAGGGAGTTGCCAACTCCACTTCCCTCTGCTGGTCTAGTTTTTTGAACTAGATCCAGGCTTGCGAGGCATATGGGGACAGTCTTTCAAAAAATGGTCCCCCTCGTAGCAAAAACAAACCTCACGGTCCTTCCTCCTCTGCCACTGCCCCTCCTGGATCATGAGCACTCTCCAGGGAAGGGTGGAAGGATCCATGGGGTTGATTGGCCAATGGACGTCTCGTGGTAAGTTAGGTCTCTGGGCCTGAGGGCAAGTGGCACGTCCCTTCCCTTTCCCCTTTCGGCTGGCTGAGCTCTTGCGGCTGTTGTTACCAAACTTTCCTTTAAACATTGCAGCAAGATTCTCAGCCCGAGCAAGAACGGCTGGCTCAACTGCTGATGCTGCTCAGTTGGAGGGCTGCCACGCTGAGATGCATCAATAGAAGATCCTGACTCAGCAGCCAATAGAGCGCCCTTCCTCCTACGCTGTCCCCTGGAGGAGGGCCTCCTTCCATCAGAAGGTTCCTGAACCTTGAGCCACGACTCCAGGTCCAGGGCCGCTTTGCCAAAGGACCTCCAGTCCTTTTGGCCCTGAGAATACAATGCAATAGAGTAGTCTGGAGGCGCTGCACGTAGGAAGTGAGTCAGTCAAGCTCTCAAACAAACTGTAGAGCTTGGACAGAGAGCCCTCAAACCTGCGTGAGCCCAACAACATTATGTTATCTGCTGGTTTACAGGCCTGCTCCCTGTCTGTGAACCGGTATCGCAGGGCATGCAACAACCCTTCCACCTTCAGCTGTTGTGCCCATTTGTCCATGGCCAGATTCTGTTTTGCTGCAGAGGATGTGCACCATTTCAGTGTAGTCTTGTCCAATCGCCCCATAATCGTTCCTACCTTTGTTACCTCTGGACAAACGAAGCTGCCCAGGTACGCCTGCATTGCAGTAACCCAGTTTGAAACGTCCACCTTGGGGTCTTCCCCATAATACATAGGAGGTGGCGTCAGCTTGGGATGTCGCTGATCAGATGTGCCAGAGGGAGCAGAGGCAGTGGACACATGGGAACCAGCAGGTGAAGCTGGTCGACTGTGGGATGGTGAACCAAGTTTTGGGATAGGTTGGAGAGGTTGGGGAGGAGGAACAGGAAGTTGCAGATATTGCAGAATTTTGTTAACAATCGCTGTCAGAGACTCAAGGCCTGCTGCCAATTTATCGACCTTGCGGTCGATGGTAGACCCTTGGGTCTCGAGCGCGAGTATCCGCGAGTCCCAGTTAGAGAAGTAGGACCTGTTGAGAGTGTTTGTCAACAACACTAACTCAACACTAACTCAGCAGTGTCCTTACTATACTGACTGGAAGTTCCGCTGACCACAACCTTCTCTACTTCGTTGTGCAACTGTCTCCTCCTCTCCTCATTCCTGCTAGCCTACCGAGCTTCCTTCATCTCTTGCTTCAACCGCTGGATATGGGCCTCTGCCTTTAGGCGGGCTTCCTCCGCTTCAAGCAGGGCCTATTCCAGGGGGGAGAGAGGAGTTGGAGGAGGGTTAGCAGAAGGTTCTGTCTGTCTCTTTGCCTGTCTGTCCTTTCATTTTTCTTTTCTTTGCTCATCTTATTTCTTCTTCTACTTCACGTGCTCATGCTCTTAGTCAATAGTTCTGTGACAATATATATATAAGCGCAATTTGCCAAAAAAACGGTAAAGATTGAAAAACAAGACAAACATGAGGGCTGCACTGAAACCATTCATTCATTTTTGTTATTCTTCTTTTAACTCCCCCTTCACTGTGCCTCTCACGTACAAGGCTCGCCAGGTTGATGATGTTTGGCGCGAGCTGCCCGCATCCCCATGCCATAACGGCCCACTTGTACGCTGTGAGAAAGAGGCAGAGTAAAGGGGGAGGTCATCAACACAGAGAATAGAGATGAAGAGAAGACAAACAAAGAACGGAAAAGGTAAGGTATATATATATATATATCATCAGTTTTTCTGTTTTAAGTAACTTGAGTTTGACGATAAATTTGAAGATTAAAAGGGCCTTTACCCGTTCAGACCCTGAATGACGAACGCAGCATAATGGGGCCCACTCGGCCAGAATTCAATTCGTGAAAAGAAGAACAAAAGACATGTTCTCTGGGTCAAAAGTCACATCCTAACTGAAGTGAGGAGTTGTGTCAAAGGTCACAGTCGTGCCCCAGGACGAACAGTTGCAGCATTCAATTGTGAGAGTCACGTCTGTTCGTCCAGGGGGCTGTGGAAGTCATGTCTGTTCGTGCAGTAGATGTGTCTGTTCGAGTGGAAGTCAATGGGGTAGAGTCCCAGTCCAAGTCAAAGTCTAATAGGCAGTCCAGATTCAGACCCAAAGTCCAAAATTCAGGCCTAAAGGCCACAGCAGCAGCAGACCCTGAGGGAAAGGTACTGGGACACATTCTGCAGTGGTCTGGGACTGGGGAAAGACCCAAGGAAGACTGATTCAGATCTCGCGAAGGGAGGCCAGCACTATAAGAGACCAGGCCAGCCTCCCCACACAACAGATCTCCACTGGCATAGATGCGTGGAAGTGCTGAAGCACTTGTGCGCTAGTATGCAGGGAGAATGCGCTGGCTGGACGCTGCGCAAGCAGGAGAAGAAGAGGCTGGGCGCTGACTGGCAGAAGCAGCCATAGCTGCGCCAGCATGGTTAGTAGTAGACATCAGTGAGTAGCATTCAGAGTAGATCCTCATAAGTAGGGAGTGAGCATGCAGAGTGAAGGGAACCAAGACAGTGATCTCGAGAGGGAGAGAGAGAGAAGACAGGTTAAGGAGTTGGATATGGTGGATACTTACCTGTCGGCGCCATACCTGTGATCTGAGGGCAGACGCTGGCTGAGCCAGGCCCCATGCTGATGATTGAACGAGAGAGACTTATACTCTGTTGGCGCTGAACTCTTGGACTCGAGATACTCTTTGTATAATGTTGTTGTGATAATATGAGCTGCGCTATCTGGTTCTCATCTCATCTCGATTTGGCTTCTTGTGAAGTTTCTCTATCTGTATGATGACATCTATGCATGCAATGAGATACACTCCAGCAAGCTATGAACAGTCAGGTTCCTTGCAAGGTGCCCCCCAGGCCAAAATTGTTTGTTCTATCATCTTACACAACTGTTATGATCCTACTCCATCCATAGTGCAAAACTCAAATTGCAAGAAATGCAAGACTTGCTGAAATTCAAACGAACAGAAGGAGAGAGATAAAGATTAGATTAGAAGGGAAAGAATCGAATGAGAAGAATGATTGCACAAGTTACAGCAATGTCTTCCCCCTCCTTCTTGCATCAGTCGTCTTCTTCTTCTTTACTCCTCATGGTAACTGCGGACCCGGACACCGGACCCTTCTGGACTGTCTTCCGGACTAGTGTCTGGACCGGTCTGGAATGTCCGGTGATCCGGACATCACTGCACACCCAGACATCCTCGGACCCGGACAGTCCGGACCGGTGTCAGGGGTAAAAAATGTCCGGACCAAAAAAAAAAAAAAAAAAAAAAAAAGAGGAGGGAAGGGGGGGAGTGGGGTGGAGCGGGGGTGTTGGCAGGCACTCAATATCGCTTTGCACTCTGTAGTTCAGGCACCAGAGCACCTGTCTTCCAGCAAATCAACAGGCACATTCAACTAGCAGACATGCAGACTTGCAAACTGTGCAAAGCAGGCACAAGACTAAAGAAACTGATTTTTTTTTTTTTGAAAAAAGTATGGTTAACTTTGAACTTTGAAGTTTGAATCATAACTGCATATAACCTACAAGTTCGAACTTTGCAGTTCAATTCAGAACGTCAGAGTCTTCAGACTGGCAGCTCTGTCAGTGCTCTCT
>BFEA01000055.1:2266781-2278394 GCA_003427395.1 Chara braunii
AGGTTTTAGGGTTTGGACTGTTTAGAGTTTAGGGGTTAAGGTTCAGGGTTTAGGGTTCAGAGTCTTGAGGTTTGCGGTGAAACTTAGGATTCTGGGGCCTTGGATTCAGGGTTTAGGGGCTAGGGTCTTGGGTTTAGGGGTTATTAAAGGTGTGAGGTTTTAGGGTTTGGACTGTTTAGAGTTTAGGGGTTAAGGTTCAGGGTTTAGGGTTCAGAGTCTTGAGGTTTGCNTAGGGGTTATTAAAGGTGTGAGGTTTTAGGGTTTGGACTGTTTAGAGTTTAGGGGTTAAGGTTCAGGGTTTAGGGTTCAGAGTCTTGAGGTTTGCAGTGAAACTTAGGATTCTGGGGCCTTGGATTTGGGGCCTCGAAGTTGAACTAGGATTTTGAGATTTGTGGCACCGTTTTTTTTTTTTTTTTTTGAAGAATCAAACTGGCTGGGTGTGTTTAGGGTTTGGAACTCTCAGGTGCTGCTGGTTGTATAGGGCACTTATTGCAAAGTTCAAGGACGAGAGCTGCACGGGATGTTGCAAATGCCATCTTGATTGCTGCAATCGCTTTCATCTTCTCTTCCGCCTCAGGGTAGCGTGGGATTCTGAGATTTTCCACTTCTAGAAAATCTCTCTTCTGTTTTCCGACACAAATGCCAGCAAACCCTGCTCCTCTCTCTCTCTCTCTGTGTGTGTGTGTGTGTGTGTCGGTGGGTGTGCATGCCTGCATGTGTACACTCGTGCGGAAACATATGATCCGAATCTGCAAACCCTTGTTTATCACAGTATGGCTTGTGTCTCCTGTCCACTGGCAATCAGAAAGCAGCCGAACAAAAAAATAAAACGATGCAGCCAGCCAGGCATCTCTTTGATGACACGGCTTTCTGAACAGTTAGTGTGAGAGCTCTTGATTCTCATTTGATACAATACCAATGGTGCCTGCCAGCTCAGAGGAGACATGGACTATGAGCATCGAAGGAAGAATGGATGGTGGTTCCTGGAGTTTAGTGACACAGAGGGCCTTGATCCACTACTCAACATTCGACAGGTATCTTGACTGGGGGAGGACCAGATACATTCACACTGATCCAACATTTTGAACGTATGAGACCACTAGTGGGTCAAGATACGTTTAGGATGTGTAGTAGTGGAGAGAGACGCAAAGACTGTCTTGAATCATATGACTACAATAACAGTCAGGTTGAGGAAGGACAGTAGTGAGGGCATATATACGCACACTACCGGTAGGACTTTCCTGGATGAATCTGACTGGAATTCCAGCATGATGCAAGCGTATATGATGACAATGATGTCCAGAGATTTGTTCAAAAGGTCCTAGTGTGAGTATGACCTCATGCAGTCATCTGCGCATGGATTGCGCATAGGGTCACCATGATAGTATTTGCCATTTGGGAGTTTTTCCCCAAGGGTTGAAAAATAAGTGCAGATCTGACAGCACATCAGCGAACATGGAGGACGAGCACGTACACAAGCTCAGCGACTTGGAAATTAATGCACCCGTCTTTCTCTGGACAAAATGTAGCCTGATTGTCAATGTATACAAGCTATCTTTCCAGTCCCATGCAGTGATGGCGAGGGTGTGTTGTGTTCCGGTGAAGACAGAACCAACAACAAAGTTCACCAATGAGACTATAAGATGCCAAGAATGTTTTCCACACACCGGGGCACGATCACCTGGTGCGTCTTCACCAGAGTACGCGCAGCAACCGTCCTGGCCCTAATAGAAAGCATGGTCGTTATAGCTGTGTTTGGGGCAAATTCCAGTCCAGATACATCAATAAAAAGAAGTCTCACTGATGGACTCCCGCCAGGTGCCAAATGGACGGTGGCCAGCCAACGTATGTTCAGCGCAGTATTGTCAATGTTTCAACCTCCGTCCCCCCCACCTGATGATCGTAAGGAGGAAAGCAGGGCAGGAGAAAAGACTTCCGCATTGGTAGCAACGAATGAAGGTGTTTTACTCCCTATCCCTCTACAATCTCAAGATTTTTAGGATTTAGGCCACAGGGTGGATTCTCGTCAGTCTCATTCCTCAGTGAACAACAAGGAAGAAACACAAGGGCATCCAATCAATATGAGCGATAATAGTCAGGACTCTCAACTACTTCCCCCCCCAGTTAACAGTGGGAAGGAAGCACTGGGGCAAGTAGTTTATGTGGATAATAATGGCCAATCATTTCTTTCGCAAGAGACGATAAAAATTAAAAATAAGGTTAATAATCCTATTAATGATGATAACAATAGTTTGCTCTCCTCTACAGAAGAGGAAGGGGTCATAACTCCTCATGCACAAAAGACTGACTCAGAATTTCAACAGGAAATGGAGACGCAACAGGAAATGGTGATACAACAAACACAGGACCTTGTCCAACCACCACTGTCCCAGATCCAGTTGATCTCACCTTTGTCAGATCAACAGGGGTCTGTTCATAGACAAAAGGACATACAGAAAAATCAAAAGGAACAACAACAACATCAACAATCCACTTCCGCACAACAGCAAGGGTTGATCTCCTTCCCCTCACCGGTGGTACAAGATTCAGGTAAAAGACAAAAAATGAGGCATGTTCTAGAAAAGGGGCATGCGGTTAGACCTCAGCCACCTAAGGGTAATCTGATTATCCCGGTCAGGAAAAAAGGGGGAAGATGGGAGGTGGGTCTCTCTCCAATTGGTCAAGACCAATATGGGGGTGTCACATGGAGGGGATGGTCAACATATGTTGATTATCAAAGTGTTGGGGATCGTACATTCAAACGTGACATGCATGATTTTTTGGTAAAGCATTATGATCCTGGTCCACAGGCAACTCTCACAGAAATAGGGGATAAGGCTCTTATGACGAAAAGGGACACGTTTGTTCGATTCGGAAAACAGAAAGAGGCAGGTCTGAAATGGTTTTCTCACTCATCAGAGCTACAAAGTCTTAAAATCAAAGTCAATGCTGTATGGTCTGCTTCGGATGTATTTGCCTTCCTCAGCATTATTCTGCGAAGAGGAATATTACAATCTGCTACAGAGCTGGATAATGGTAATTGGATCCGCCTCTGAAGTAATATGATGCAGAGATTCGGGTATTAAGGTTTTTGGTTAAGATGGAGGCTTTACAAGCATATTATGGTAAGAATCCAGCCTGACACCGTGCAACCAAAACTGCAGATCTGGATCTCCGATCACTTAATGTCAATGGTTTAGCCACGGCAGATGCGGAAAAGAGAAAGGTCATACTAGAACAATTAAAAGGGGTTGGGGGAAGAACATGGCCCGACATTATATGCATACAAGAAACACATTTAAGTAATTCTCCTGCCCACACTATGGCCCATAACATCATCTGGCCTTTCAATAAGATTAGCGTTCCACCTTCAAGGATTGGCTCAGCTGGGGTAGCAATATGGGTCCCTCCGGATTCTAGAGCACAGACAATTCATTGGGTGGCTGATAAAGAGCAGGGCCGATGGATATGAGCAATCTTAATGATTGAATTAGATGTCATATGTGTAATTAATGTATATGGTCCTAATGATATAGAACAAAGAATCAAGTTCTTTCAGGATATTAGAAAGCAAATTCCGGATGGGATACCCATAGTAATGGCAGGGGATTTAAATGCTGCCCCAGATAGATGGCTTGATCGCTGGAAGATCCTCTCTCCATGTCCTCCTTATATAGAAGAAGACGAAAAAATCATACACGCATTGTGTGAAAATGATTCAATGAACATCTTTTCGACTCTTATCGAAGAATGTTTCCTCGGGAAAGGCTATTCACTTATATACGTAACCATGGTAATCATCTTCAATCTAGATCTAGAATAGATTTAATCCTAATGTCTAAGAATCTAGATAGAGCTCTAATTGGGGCAACCATTTTTCCGCAGAGTCCATGGTCTGGTGCTGATCACAAAATGTTCGCAATACTTTTATCCTTCAAGAAGAAACCAGATCAAGGGAAGGGGTTTTATAAACTCAATACATCTCTGTTATCTCATAATCAGTTCAGAACGTACTTATCTGATGTATGAGAATATTGACAATCAACAAAAGACAAACAGGATTCCTACATTTCTTGGTTTAATAATGGTTTGGTCTTTATTGCAAAAAAGTGTAATGAGTATTCAAAATTACAAGCGAAAAATAAATATCTACAAGAAATGAATATACAAGAACAAATCCTAAATTACGAATCTCAGGAACAACTTGGTGAATCCTCCCAAACTATCAATATCCAAGAACTTAGGAACCAACTTTTAACCTTCGCGCAACATCGTTGGCAAGGCCAACTAATCAGAGGTAAACTATCAAAATTTTCTACTGAAGGGAAAATGGAGACATTTTTTTTTGCGATGGCCCAGTCACGAGCCAAACGCTCATCCATAGAAGTTCTTTTTGATCCCGAGATGTCTCAAGATCCCTTGATGGCTACATCCCCTGCAGCTAGTTTAAAAGTAGCCTATGATTTTTTTTTTTAATTATTTCTTTCATCCAAAGATCCCGCCTATTTTCAGGAGGATGATCAAATCATTCGTCTCTTTCTGGAACCACTTTTCCAATCCATTAGCCGAGAACAACGTGAAACGGTAGAGAAACCACTAACAAAGGATGAAATTTGAACAGTTTTAATACAAATGGAGGAAGATAAGACTCCGGGGGTGGATTGTCTCCCTAAGGAATTTTGGGAAGCTATGTGGTCTCCTTTTTCATCAGACTTGATGCAATACTTTCAAGAGGTTTGGAAGTCAGGAAAGATGGGAGAAATAGTGAGTCAAGGAATACTTACCTTACTTTACAAAAAAGGGGATAAAGGAAACATTAGGAACTATAGACCAATAACGTTATTAACAGTTGTCTATAAATTGTTGACAAAAGCGCTTGCAAACCGGATGATTCCAGTGATGCCTGACATAATTCATCCCTCTCAAACGGGATTCATAAATGGGAGACATATACAAGATAATATTCTCTTAATTAACGAAACAATCAAACTCTCACGTCAATCCAAAAGTAATGCAGCCTTTGTTTTTATAGATTTTGAAAAAGCCTATGACCATGTTGATTGGCGATTCCTGGATGCTTGTTTGCAAAAGTTAAATTTTGGTCCTAATATGGAAAGATGGGTTAAAATTTTGCATATAAATGCCACAACACGAATTCTTGTTAATGGTCTGTTGTCACAAAAAATACATCTACAGAGGTCAGTTAGACAAGGGGATCCGTTGACCCCTTTTCTTTTCTTTTCTTAATAGTAATGGAAGCTCTCGGAGTCAATCTTAGGGCTAATCAGAACATTAAACATCTACAGATCTCGGGTATACCTGAAGAAGCGATCCCTATAGCCTCCATGTTTGCAGATGACCTGACCATCATGATGGAAGCCTCAGATGAAAACATGGAGGAAATCAAGAATATGCTAGATAAATTCTCGATTGTCTCAGATATGGTGGTCAATTGGGGAAGTAAAACTCAAGGGTGGTGGATTCACTCTAATAGAGATCGACCACCCGAGTCCCCCAGAGTGCAATTGTTACCCCTGGAGGCCCCACTGAAAATATTGGGGGTTTCTCTTTCTGCTTTTGACAAACGTGTTTCCAATGACGAATGAATTTTCAAACCAGCTATAAAAAAAATGAATCAATGGAAAGTTTTGCACACCTCTCTTTTTGGCAGAACATTAGTAATAAATAATGTAGTATTAGCCTCAATATGATATAAATTGGCTCTATGGGCAATTAGCAAATCAAGTACTAAACACCTTCAAAAGCAAGTGTCGGCTTTCCTGTGGAGAGGGGACCACGAACAAGAAAAAGTAATTCCCAGAGTAGCATGGCTGACTTTGATTCAACCTAAGTCCAGGGGGGGTTTGAGAATTCTCGATCCAACTCTGCAAACTCAAGCTTTTTCCCTACAATGGATGATAGATCTCATTCTTGGTATTGACAAGCCTTGACAGTCAATGACACTAGAACAAATAAGAAGATTGGCACCAAAAACTACTTCAGAGGTCCACCCCCTTACTTGGGTGGAGGATAGATTCTGGAACATCCCTCGCCCTAATGCACAATCAAAGGAAGAAGGGGAGAGAGGAGCAGCCCGAGTTGATATTCTCCTAGATAACCTATGGGTTTCTCTACTGAAAACGTGGCGCAAACTGCCCTTACCAATTAAACTTTTTCCCTCACGATTCGAGGAGATTTTGAGGCAACCATTGTTCGGAAACAGATGGATAACTGATAATAATGGTTGTGTCTACAATAACTCTCAATCTCCCTGGTCTCAGTGGGTGAAAAAAGGGGTACTAAGAGTCAAAGATAATTGGGATCAGGAAAAAAAAGGATGGATGACACCTTCTCAACTAAAGAAAAAAAATTGATATGCCAACAGGCTACCCCTCAACCTCGACCAGATTATTTGCTCCATTCCTCTCAGTTGGGTGAGGGTGCTAAATAAAGGAATAAAATTACAAGAAGGGGATTGGGTTACGGTTGAGAATGATCCAGAATGTTGGCAGGCGGGTCAAATAATGAGTCTGGTGGAGGAAGGTGCTTTGGTTGCTCTCTTCAGAATTAACACAAATCACCTTCTTCTTCCCTCACCGACCAACCAAGTAAAATTTTTTTCCACCAAGGAAATCTTCAGAATTAGAGTTCTTTTTATCTCTGCAATTAAAGGATGGAGAGTCTTTCAACCAAAATGCCCGATTTCGGATCTATCTATTGACCCAGCTGAATGGGTATGGCAAACGGGGATGAAAGGTAAGCCTTTTTTCTTACAATCCCTCTCTGTGAAGTCAATATACCGATTATTAAGACCAAAGGTAGATGTGTCGTCCATAATAAGAGACATGTGGGTTAGACATCTGAATATAGATACTCACATATTCTGGAATATAAAATTTTTCAACAAGTTATAACAGAGACCAGCTACATTCTCCTCTCTACAATGGCAAATACTTTATACATGCCTGCCTACTAATGATTGGTTGATAGACCATACTACCTTGGAACAAAGAGGTTTGACTCTTCCATGGTGTAAATCATGTCTATCTGTCTTTCCTAATAAGAAGATCAGAGAAACCATCGAACACCTGTTCATGCAATGTCCGGGTATGGTATTGTTATGGAGAAGATGGGACTGTGTGTGGAGAGGATTTACGGGGATTGACTGGCCATGGGATTGGAGAGTCATACTTCTGGGTCATTGGGAACCTTATGATCTACATCTTTCAGAGTTTCAGAGAAACTTTTTTGAAATTGGTCGGAAAGTCATTTTATGGGTATTATGGTACAAAAGGTGTGTCCACGAAAGGGAGAATGTAAAAATGCAAGGATCAGAAATTGCTGAGTTGATTGTCCAATTTGTACAAACGGAAATACGGGAGCATTAGAAAACTATCTGTGCTAGGATAAAACATTTCCATCAGAAAAATGATATCCTCAGTAATATTCAAAAATTCAATCTAGACTGGCTGGGGGGTGCCGAAAGAGGAAGCTTGGGAGAAGTGAAATGGCCAGGAGGGGAAGTGCAGGAGGAACCTCTGAAGCGGGACTTCCACTTAATCTTCAGAGACTGGTTTTCACTTCAACCAGGAGTCACACTCAGATCCCCGGAATGTTTTCTAGACCCCTTCCCTCCCTCTGATTTGGCAATGGTTGAAGTTCAATGGTATGCTTTAGGAGATGATTAGATTTAGAAATTTCCAAGGTCTATATCAAAATTTTCTTCAATTATGGTGATTATTATTCATAGTGCCAAGGCAGGCTAGAATTGTATGGTTATATCTGGCAGCCCCAAATAGGCTGTAGAAGCAAGCTGGCTCATTTAAACAAGAAAATAAGGAAGAAGCGTGACGTTTGGGACTGGGGATGGTAGGGAGAAAGAGGAATAAGCAGGAATTGTAGAATCTGGCGCCTGGTTCGAGGTGAAGAGATTCCCCCCTCTATCCCCTAACCTGCTCAGTCAATCCCCTGGATCCCAAGGCAATCAATGCTGACAGGAACCTTTCACAATGGTTACTCATTATTCATGATTTGGTTCAAATTCATTTCATGTAAGGGACGCTGGACCCGTTTTCCAGCAGGTGATGCTCCCCACCAATAGATGGAGTTAAAAAAAAAAAAAAAAAAAAAAAAAAAAAAAAAAAAAAAAAAAAAAAAAAAAAAAAAAAAAAAAAAAAAAAAAAAAAAAAAAAAAGATAGTGCCCATATGTTCTATTCGGGGAAGGACCGTGGCAGCATGGTTAGGGGATCTGACCTTTCGAGGCCCATGGGGGTGGGAAGAGCGCGAGCTGAGTCATCGACGATCCTATTGAAGATCTGAACTACCGAAGGCTTCCACTGACACGTCGCCATCGTCGCGTACACACCCCCGAGTTCCATGAGCCAAGGATTCAATGGGATTGTCTTTTGGGGTGTAATGAGCAGAACTGGTTCTGCCTCTCTGAGTCTATAGGCCCCTTAGGGTAGCATAACTAGTTGGGGGCATCAAGAGATAAGGTCATATGAGCGGGAGGGGGCGGGTGGGGGGGGGGCCTGAGGGTGGGCGCGGTGGGAAGGGTAGGGGGTAACTCACATGATGAAGTTTTGGAACCAGAATGGGCACACTGAAACCACTGGTACTTCCGTGCCACTTTTGTCTGGGGCTCCAAATGCCCTGTGCGCCAAAAATATTCGAACTGGCTCAGGCCTCATTTTGGATGGCACCGCCAGCCATTTGCTCGGGCTGTGGACCCCCAAAACCTGCGGCAGCATGCAAGGCGGGTTGGAGAAAATGGCTGGGAAACATACTGGTGGTTGAAGAAAGAGTGACTCAGGGTGACATCTCCAAAAAAGAGAAAGAAAAGCCCCCAACAAGGAAGTGGCCAGTGCAAACTCATGGCAAAGGAATTTTAACCGCGAGTACCTACCGCGCATTTAGGTGTTAATGCGAAGGCTGAATTGGTGCGCCGCGCGGGTCCATATGCATTTGCATCCGAGGGGGCCTAAGACCCCCTGGGGTATTGATGGTTAACAGACTTTTCGATGCTCAAGGAGTCAAATTAAGAACACGAGGAGAGAAAATTAATCACATTCTCCAACGGATTCGCCTCATGTATCCACTCCACAAAAGTAGATCAGTGGTGGGAAAACCCTTGCGAGAAAGGTGCCACTTGCCCGGATTGCTTGTTGCATGCAATTGGCCTTAATCAACGGTCACAAATGGAGAATCCAATCTACAGTCAGCAATGAAGACTTAAGGTAGTCAACCAGGTAGGCCTACCGGTTTGAATGATCTCATGGATGGTTGCCTTAGCGGCCTAGCTTTAGGGAAACAGGACCATAGGGTGGGATGGGGAAAAGAGGGGTTTGTAGTGGAGGGATTGTCTGCTTCCCGGGCTTGACATGATTAGAGGGGGTCTATGGACTCAGAGGTAAGTAGAATGGGGTGGTGACGGAAAGATTAACCCAGTGGTAGGGGAATGAGGGCCACACCATTCTGTAGTAGTAGTACCCAGCGATAGGGATTGTGGCATGCTTGTAGGTCCATAGGTTACCAGAGATAACCTATAATAATTGATGTTCGATGGAAGGGATACCCGACAGTAGAGGATTGAGGTACGCCTGGGTCCATAGATTACCGAAGATACTGCTGAGGGTACCATTGATGACAAATGCTATGGTGGGAGTCCTCAACCCTAGATGACAGAAACAAAAGTCTGGGCGTGTACTAACCATGACAAGGTAATTGATGATTAGATGGGTCTGTGAGCTTAGAGGTTGGCAGGGTAGCAGTAAAGAGGACCGGGGAGGGTCCGGCGTATTAACCACCTCACTTCCATGTACGACGAGCAGGGCACCGACTGGGTCAGTACTGATAAGAAAATCAGCCTCCACCTTGACCTGTTCAAGGGATACGGTTGTAAGGCATTTGCTATGAAACCCTTCGATGTCAAGGGGGGTGGAACTGAGTTCTAGATGGTGCATCTGGTTGCTTTCCTTGGCAGGACTAACAGCTATAGGAAAAGTGGTCACTACCCGAAGGTCGAGGCCGGTATCCAGTTCACGGGTGACGGGACCTCTTGTCCTATACCACGCTCCGGTCCAAAGTTTCGCTGACCTTTTGAAGTTCTATGACGAATGGTGCCATTATCTTTCATCTCCACAACAAGCTTCGGAAGGGAATTACAAGTTAATCACATACTCGAGGCGGTCAGGGGGAGGTTCAACGGATAAGCCTGCGAAGAGGAAGGTGCTCGCCACGCCTCCATCGAGACTCGCAGGACCTTCTACGCCTACTGACACTTCACGCTCGTGGCAGGCAGATCTTGAGGACGTCGCCCAACGGTCGGACGAGCAACGAAAGAAGATGTTGGGTTCCGTAGACAGGACGTGGGGTTCTTCTGGAACTCACAATATGGGGGTCACGAAGGCGATTGCGAGGGGCATGTGGAAGGAACTAAAGACTCCGTATGGTTGTAGTGGGCGAGCTGGAGACGATGATGGGGATGAGGAGCAGGATCTAAAGTACTGTAGCAGTGGCGGACGTGAAGGAAGATGCTCCATGGAATACCGTTTTGGTGTACCATTGGATGCCACGGAGTGCGAAATGGGTGCGGCAAGCGGTGGGTCGGACGACAATGGGAAAGATTGCGAGGGAATGCAAGATGAAGATATGGAGGATGATGGAGGAGATGGCGAGGTCACAACGGGGCAGATTTCGAAGGGGAAGGGGTAAACAAAAATAAGATGCGTCCCTTACACCAGTGGCGATAGAAAAACAAGTAGGGAAATAAGTTTTGGACGCAGCCTCGAGGTGTCTTGGATCCATCACAGGAGACGCTTGGCAAAGCCGCTGTTAAGCGCAAAGCACGCGGTGGTGTTCACAAAACGTCACGACCTAAGATGGGTGCGCGCTCATCAAGGCGATGCGCAAGGAGCACGTGTCATTTCAAAGGACTTCGACCCTGAGGGTGCAAAACAATTCTTATATTATCCAATTGTTGGGCAACATACTTTCGAGGTCATGTGGGGATCTACTGCTGCAAACTTTTTCGGTTTGCCGGATTATCACCGCGTGCGCATCATTTACTTCGACGATGACCAGAAATACGAGTATCTGTTTGTTTCGATGTACGACAACACGAGAGGTGACCGTGCCATGTTGTCGTCGTTCCACCAAGCTAGTGAAAACATAGGAGGTTTCTGGTTGTCAAAGAAAGAAACCGGGCTTGTAAGGAAGGTATCCGTAAACGAACCTAGTGGTAAGAGGCACCAGGAAAAGTGGTGGGAATTCATAAGGATTTCTATGGGTAGGTTATATGAAAAAAATAGGGCTGGGCCGGCAACCGGCCAGTCGAGCTGGCCCGGTCCAACCGGGACTGGACCAGCCCAAGGGGGGTCAACCGGCAAACCGGATGGCCCAAAAAAATGCCCAATTCTTTTAATTTTTATTTTTTCTTCGCGGGATCCGACTGCGTGTGTCGAGATCTGTCGGATTCCGCAATAAAACTTTGAAGGCTGGATTTTTTTTTTAGGGGTGTGCCGGGAAGGGGGGTCGGATTCCGATAGCTATGGCTAACGAAGGAGGAGGAGAAAAGAGGAGGAAGAGGAGGAGAAAGAAGAAGAAGAAGATGA
>BFEA01000055.1:2304620-2324620 GCA_003427395.1 Chara braunii
GCGGTCGAACATCAAGGGGTTTGACTTTGACGGCTGCCACGGACTATAACGTCCAACTATAAAAACTCCAAAGAGCAAAAGATAAGGAATAGGCCAAAGGTTCCCTGCCTAGTAAACAAAATCATAGCCCTTGGATACCTTCCCTTTTTCGCGCGGTGTTGGCGGGCCATAGCAATCTCTGACATTCGCCCATATGTGTCGGTCCGTTTGTAATCCCATAACTCTTTACACACTAGGGTGGCAAAACGTCGCGCGTGAGATTTTAATATAAAGTCGCGCAGCCGAGGGCCTATCTCATACCAACGTGCAATGCAGGCGTACGCATGCAGTCGCAACGATGGCGTACTATGTAGTGTCCATAATCAAGCAGTCCCTCGTGGATCCGAGTACCGCTTATGACACTCAAGTGTCAGACTCGAAGTGTCGTGAGGGTCTGATTCTTCACGACATTGCACGGCTGAAGGAATAGTCGTGCAGCCGCCACGAGATCTCCGGCCTTTGGTCTGAGCGTCTCGGTAGGCAAGGCAAATAGGCTCTGCGCGAGGGAAAACACCTTCCTTGCAGAGCCTAGGGCTTGGGATGTCCTGGAGAAGGACCTCGAATCCCGGCCCCGGACCAACGTCCGACTAAGAAAAATCCTTAAGAAGTAAAACCAATAAAAGGAAGGACCTTCCCTTTGCCTTTTAGTCTTAACCCCTGAGCAGGCTTTTAGTACGGGGGTCCTTTAGCCAATGCAAGTATTCATCCTAAGTATACTCATATATATGCATATATATAACAGGGGGAAGTGTGTAACGATCACTTCTCACAGTTTCATTGGGGTCCCTCACAGCTATATGTATATATCTGGTCGCAGGCAACCACATCCAGATTTTGATTCATAGCACATACCTGCGAATCACATCAATGAGTCAATCAACAGCCCACGCACTACACAGAGTCAACCCCAACCATCTTCAACACTCATACCCTTCGCTTTAGCCATGCAAACCGCAACCTCCTGTCCAACCACACCTTAATTAAATACACAGTACCTTTGTTAAATGACCATTCAATAAAAGTCCGTGTGAAACCTTAATGAAACAATAAAAATTGCCAGGGCTAAAGCCTTTTAGGTTGAGTGTGGAGGGTGAGTTGGAATTGAGTCGTAAACCGACGGATCGACAACCGACCTGTTATCAGTGATAATAAATAATGATTCTCAAGGAATCAAGCTGAATCCAGTCCTGACCTTGAATCAAACAACCCAAAGGACCTGTGACACAAGATAGGTCAAATGCTCAGGCTAAATCATCAGCATATGGGGGATAAAACCTCCATAACACACCTCCTTATAATACTCTCTAGCGCCACCTGTCGAAAATAATCTAACTCCTCTAAAAACAGGAAAATTTCGGCAGCGCTTCCCGTAGGAAAAGTGCCCTCTCAGAATTTATATAAGCCCAAATATGAAATTAGAAATAACCTTTGACTTGTCAAAGTTCAACCTGTCTAGATTTCAAATATGGCTTAATAAAATTATGGGAAGCCTCCTTTTCTAAAGGAAGTGTTTCCCAAAATTTTGCTAATTTAGGGAGTTAGACGAAATAGGACTTTGGAGAGTCAAGGGTTATTTCTGATTTCATATTTGGGCTTATATAAATTCTGAGAGTGTATTTTTCCTACGGGAAGCGCTGCCGAAATTTTCCTGTTTTCAAAGGAGTTATATTATTTTCGACAGGTGGCGCTATAGAGTATTATAAGGAGGTGTGCTATGAAGGTTTTATCCCCCATATGCTGATGATTTAGCCTGGGCATTTGACCTATCTTGTGTTACAGGTCCTTTGGGTTGTTTGATTCAAGGTCAGGACTAGATTCAGCTTGATTCCTTGAGGATCATTATTTCTTATCACTGATAACAGGTCGGTTGCCGATCCGTCGGTTTACGACTCAATTCCAACTCACCCTCCACACTCAACCTAAAAGGCTTTAGCCCTGGTAATTTTCATTGTTTCATTAAGGTTTCACATGAAATTTTATTGAATGGTCATTTAACAAAGGTACTGCGTATTTAATTAAGGTGTGGTTGGACAGGAGGTTGGGGTTTGCATGGCTAAAGCAAGGGGTATGAGTGTTGAAGATCGTTGGGGTTGACTCCGTGTAGTGCGTGGGCTGTTGATTGACTCGTTGATGTGATTTGCAGGTATGTGCTATGAATCAGACTCTGGATGTGGTTGCCTGCGATCACATATACACGTATGGCTGTGAGGGACCCCAATGAGACTGTGAGAAGTGATCGTCACACACTTCCCCCTGCTATATATGCATATATATGAGTATACTTGGGATGAATACTTGCATTGGTTAAAGGGCCCCCGTACTAAAAGCCTGCTCAGGGGTTAAGACTAAAAGGCATAGGGAAGGTCATTCCTTTTATTGGTTTTACATCTTAGGGATTTTTCTTAGTCGGACGTTGGTCCGGGGCCGGGATTCGAGGTCCTTGTCTAGGACATCCCAAGCCCTACGCTCTGCAAGGAAGGGTTTTCCCTCACGCAGAGCCTATTTGCCTTGCTTACCGAGACGCTCAGACCAAAGGTCGAAGGTCTCGTGGCGGCTGCACGACTATTC
Source organism: Chara braunii (assembly GCA_003427395.1). NCBI lineage: Eukaryota > Viridiplantae > Streptophyta > Charophyceae > Charales > Characeae > Chara > Chara braunii. The sequence goes on from BFEA01000055.1 coordinate 2,307,228, forward strand.
CTTCAGCCGTGCAATGTCGTGAAGAATCAGACCCCCACGACACTTCGAGTCTGACACTTGAGTGTCATAAGCGGTACTCGGATCCATGAGGGATTGTTTGATTATGGGCACTACATATTACGCCATCGTTGCGACCGCATGCGTACGCCTGCATTGCAGGTTGGTATCAGATAGGCTCTCGGCTGCGCGACTTTATAATCTCGCGTGCGACGTTTTGCCACCCTAGTGTGTAAAGAGTTATGGGATTACAAAGGGACCGACATATATGGGCGAATGTCTGAGATTGCTATGGGCCGCCAATGCCGCACGAAGAAGGGAAGGTACCCCAGGGCTATGATTTTGTTTACTAGGCATGGAACCTTCGGCCTATTCCTTATCTTTTGCTCTTTGGAGTTTTTATAGTTGGACGTTATAGTCCGTGGCAGCCGTCAAAGTCAAACCCCTTGATGTTCGACCGCCACGACAGCTTAAAGCTGTCTACTCAACCCCTCTGCACAGGGTGCAGAAGAGGGTGTGATCTTCAACCACGCATGGCGGTTGTCCAGCGTCGAGAGATTAACCCTCGAGGCGCGTGTGAGCCGACACTTGAGTATCGAACGCGACCGTCGCGATTAACGGGGACCGCGTGAGTATGGGTACCACATAGTACGCCTTCATTGCGACTGCTTGCGCACGTCTGCATTGCGAGTCGATACGCGATAGCCCTACGTACGCGCGATTTAATATTAAGTCTCGCGCGCGATGCCTATCCGATTTCCGTATCGGGAAGTTACGGGACGGCTACCGAGGGGCTAAGAGCGTTGTCGCGTTGTTTATGTTGTATTTCGTATGTGTGTGTGTGGGTTTTATTTTTGTGTTCGTAACGTGTTGTGCGCGTGGTGTGTGGGATGCGTCCTAGTTGACCGACGACGAACCGCGCTTGGGACTTCAGCGCCCCATGATGCCGGTTCGCGTGCGGGTCCGATAGAGGCGTATTACTGCGCGTACCCCCTATGCTACAACGAACGAGAAACGCCCTCGGCTGGTCCACCTCTGCGATTGCAACTGATCAACTTTCGTATTGTGGACTGGTAGCTCGGCGGGGATACGCCCACCGAAGGGAGGTGACAGCTCCCGTAAGGTGTAGGTAAGTTGTGCCTCGCGTAGGCCCTATCCTGTCGTAGGGGCTCGCGAGAGGTATGGCTGGTGCACTCGGCGGAGCGGCCTATGGAAACTCCATGTATATTCGCGACGAAGCATTTAAAACCAACTCCTGCGTGAACCAGCCGGGAGGGTCCCGCGCTGCCCTTGTGCGGTGCCGCATCGATGCGCTTGATAGGTGGCGCCATTGCCGGGGATAGCGGAAAGCCTGTCGTTGTCCCTGGTGGAACGACATCCGGGTATAAGAAGTGAATGAGAAAAGGCATAAAGGAATGATGAGAAGGTGAGGAGAAAAATAAGGAGTGACTAAGTGTAGATGAGAAAGTTTACCTGCCCAAGTTAGGGAAAATTATGAGGGGCAACTGTGCTAGTATTGAGTAAAGTACGTAGTAAGAGTTAGGTAAAGCGGGTGGAATAGACCGGTCAAGGTGTAATGTTGAATAAGGAAATGTGCTTGTTTTTTCTCTTATCAGGGAGCTTGAAAAGAAGAGGCTGTCAAGATGCCTGAAACTGGCGGCGCATCGGGTGCTCCCAAGAGAGACCTGACACTCGATGACCTCATCGCGGCCATTGACGGGCATGAAAGGAACCCGAGCAATATCCCTAAGGTCGACACGTTTCATTTTTGTGGAGAGAGAGTCTCAGAATGGCTGGAGCGGGTGGAACAAGCTTTGGTCGGGCGGTCGGACGTTGTGAAGTTTCAACGCATCCTTCAGTATGTCTTATATAGCTACCATCAAGAGGTGAAGAAAGTTATAGATGCAGCCCAAGGTAGCTGGGAAAGGTTCAAAGAGGGAGTGCAGAGGAAGTACCGTCTGGGAGATGGACTATTGACCACTGCGGACCTTGAAGCAATGAACAAGGAGGATTTTACGACAATAGGGGCTTTTGTTCAGGAGTTCAAGAAGAGGGCGCGAAAGGTCCATGGGATTTCAGAGGAGGCACATTGCGCCATCTTCCTGGGGCTACTCACAGCATCGGAGGCCGTTGAGCTGACGAGACATGGAGGGGGTAGCACCAAACTCACCTGGGCCACCATTGACAGAGGGGTGGAAGTTGGATGTTTGGACCAGGTGGAGCAACGTCAGGTACGCCTGCAAAGGCAGAAGAGAAAGGAAAGAGATGCGACCGCTTCTGGGACCCCGGGGGTAACAAGGATTGTTAAAGACGTATTGGCACAGTTGGGGTATGCGACAGAGCCAGTGGTGCAAAGGAGGGTAGTAACGGCTGTCCAAGTGAAGGGAAAGGAGCCGGTGATAGAGGAGGCTGTTCAGGAGGAGCTCTGGGAAGAGGAAGAGTCGGTGTTGCAGCGCCTGACGAAGGCCCAACGCAAAGTGCGTAACTTGGCGCAGGGCGGACAGGGATCAGGAAAAACGGAGGCGCCTCAGGCCTTGACAACTTTAAATGTGGCGGCTCCATCATCTAGTACGGGCCCCTCGCAAGGAGGGGCGCCCTCCTACGGACAGTGGCCCTGGCCGGTGATTAATGCAATCGTACCATGGGGTAGCCCGCCGCCAGTAGCCGGACCACAAACGAGTATGCGGCCACCCATTTACCCCGCAGCCCAGGACCAGCCTGTGGCCCCGCCACCGTCACCCGCTCCCAGTTCAGAGGGAAGCGTGGCAGGAGGTGGGAACCAGGGGCAGGGCAACCAAGGCAACGGAGGGAGGGGTGGAGGAAGGGGGCGAGGCAGGAATGGCGGCGGAAGAGGAGGGCAATGAAATTGTCAAGGTCGAGGAAACCAAGGCCAGCGAAATCAAGGCCAAGGGTACCAAGGCAAGGGGTATCAAGGCCAGGGGTATCAAGGTTAGGGGGATCAGGGAAGTCAGGGGTATGGGAGACCCCGTTTTGACTGGAGGACGGCCATCTGCCTGCATTGTGACCAGCAAGGCCACACCATAAGGTTCTGTAACATAAGACGGGAAGACGAGAGGAGCGGGCTGATCTCCTCCACTATGGATGGAAACATTTATGATCAGTTTGGGGAGGCCATTGACAGAAGGCCTGGAGGAGTGAGAGCGGAGGCCCAACGAAGGGCGGCGGCCGGGCCGCCACCCCCTGCCACGTTCAGGCTATGGTAGGAAAAGGAGGAACCACCGATTGGGGTAGAGGAAGTGGGGAGCGACGAGGAAGTGACTCAAGGACCACGTGGAGGAAGTAGGAGGGAAGAGCCCATAATCATCGAATCGGATGATGAAGACGAGGAAAGAAGGATGGAATCGACATCCGTCTTATTAGGGAAGATGGAGGACCTACTGAACAAGGTGGGAAGATACCAGCAGAAGTTGGTAGACCTCTGCGACGAAGTGAAGAGATGGAGGTCTAACATCCCCAAGGTGTTCCTCTATGACTCCGGCCCGGAGTCAGCGCCTGGGCAACCCGGAATAAATGTGGTGGGGTCGTGCCCACAATCGGGAATGATGGGGAGACCCCTCACTCCACAGGCTCGGCTGGCACATGCAGCACGAACAAGAAGTCAAGGCCAGTGCCAACCAAGAACCTCCGAGAAGGGAGCCCGAATCGGGGAAAAGGAAAGAGGCAGTGGAAGTAGAGGACGATGATGACGAGGAGGAAGAAGACGAGAGGCTGCGTCGGGAAGAGAATCAGAAAGCGGAGCAGCGGGCGAGGAAAAAGGGGACCGCACCGCCCAAAAAGAAGAAATACGCGGTTCGGTTGGAAGAGGGATTTGATGTAGAGAAAGTGATTGACCGGCTGCTGAAAGGCCATAATGACCTCATGACCCTGAAGGAAATCCTAGCGTCAGCCTCGCGACTCCGCGATGAATTGAAAGGGAGGTTGTCGAGGCGCTTGGTGCCCAACGTCCATCTGGGTAAGATCCTGCCCAAGGAGGCAGAGTGGGCGGAGTCGGGTACGAAAATGGACTGGAAGTGTGTAGCCTGCGGCACGGTGGACTTAGTGGTGAAAGGCTCCAAGTGGGCAGCAATGGTGGACACCGGGGCGAAAATGAACACCATCCGGGGCGGATGCTATCAGATTCGGGCTAGACATAGACCGATCTGACTGCGGTATTTTGCACGGCGCCAGCTGCAAGGCCGTGTTTTGTGGGACAGCCTCGAATGTACTCATCGAGGTTGGAAAGGTGAAGGTCCGAGCTTGCTTCTTCATCATGTCGGACGTGGACCATGGGATCCTCCCAGAGAGGTCATTTTTGAGTAGAACAAAAACCGTGATGTTCAACAAGCATGGCGGTACTCTGATCCTCCTCCTATGTGACCCTGCCTGCGGGAATTATGAAATAATTACCTGCAGAAATACAGGACCAAGGAGTATAAGGAACCGGCCTAACCCAGGATCCTTCACGATCGAAGAATCGGAGGGCGAGCGCCGAAGGCTTCGGGCGGAGCCGGAAGGAGAAGAAGAGGTGAAAGCGTTTTCCCTTAGCCTATCGGACGTCGGAAAGGCCATGGATTTGGTCGCCGCACATGAGATGGCGGATCCGGATGCCATCCAGGCCTTGAGGGAGCAAGTTCTGGAATGCCCCGAGGCTGGGAGATTGGAGCTGGTATATCGTCTTTCGGACGGAAGGAGGAACCCCACGTCCGCGTAGGCGCAATTTGTGAGTCGGCCTTTTTTAGGGGACGACTCAAGCAGGGTTCCCAAAGGCGGTACAAGACGGTAGACAAGAAGTGCCGTCCGGTTCCCATCCTCGTTACAGTGGACGAAGAAACATATTACGAGAAGGAATGAGGGTTGATACGGCGAATGAGGGAGAGTGCTTTAGCAGGATCATGTCGTATCAACGAAGGGAATGAAGGGGAGTTGATTATAGGGGAGCCCGACTTCCTACTGCCTCACGAACGGACATTGATGGTGGAATTGATGAAAAGGAGGCATCGCGCCTATGCATTTAGTGACGAGGAGCGTGGCAGGCTGGATGTGGACAAAATACCTATGATCCGCATCCACACTGTGCCACACGAGCCTTGGAACATGAGAAGGGCGCGATATTCTAATCCTGACGAGGAGAAGAAGGTGGTGGATTACCTCGACGGCAAGATACGTACGCACGTCGCCGATTATTCGAGTGGGCCGTATGCGTCCCCGTGGTTCTGCTTCATCAAACCTAACGGGACACTGCGGTGGGTGCAAGACTTGCAGAGGCTGAATGCGGTAGCCGTGCGGGATGCTGGAGGACTGCCAAATGCGGATGCTCTGTCAGAATCTTGTGTTGGAAGGCCTATAATCTCATTTATAGACCTTTACTCAGGATATGATCAGTTTCCAGTCTACCCGCCAGATAGGCCGGTGACGGCTATGCACACGCCACGAGGATCAATCCATATGAACATGGCCCCACAAGGGTGGACCAACGCGGTAGCAATGGTCCAACGGGCCATGATTCGTGTTATGCAGTCAGTCAGCCCTCATATCACACAGCCATACATCGATGATTTGGCAGTGAAGGGGCCAGCAGTGAAGGAGAGCGACGAAGTCTCGCCAGGGGTAAGGCGCTTTGTTTGAAAGCACATCCAGGACCTCGATAAGGTCCTGAGCCTGCTCGAGGAGCATAACCTCACAGCGAGCGGGACCAAATCCAGACACTGCATGAGGGAAGCGACTATCTTGGGGTTCGTCCGCAACGAAAGGGGCCGAAGGACGGATGTGAAAAAGACGGACAAGATTACTGAGTGGCCAGTTCCTTTCCACTCAATAATTGATGTCAGGAGCTTCCTTGGTACATGTGGATTTTGGAGGGTCTTCGTCAAGAACTTCGCCGCTAAGACTGAGCACCTGAGGAAGTTAGTCCGTTAGGATCAAGAGTGGGTTTGGGGTGAAGAGCAAGAAGAAGTGATGGCCAGAATAAAGGAGTTTCGAGAGGGAGGGTTGGTATTAGGGGCGCCTGATTATGATGCCACAGAGACACGACCCTTCATTGTCGAAACAGATGCGGGGCCAACTGCCTCAGGAGGAGTTCTAATTATGACAGACATGGAAGGAAAGGAAAGACCCTTGCGATTTGAGAGTCGGACTCTCTGTACGACAGAGAGAAACTACTCTCAGTTCAAAATGGAGACCCTTATTGTCCTCCACTGTCTACGGATCTTCCGGAACTACATCTTCGGCAGGAGGTTTATTTTGAGAGTGGACCCGACCGCCCTGGCCTACTCTCTGAGGAATTACGTTTCATTGGATCCGACGGTTGCCAGATGGCTGACGTACATCTGGATGTTTAACTTCGAGTTGGAGCGTATTCCTGGTAGCAAGAACCGGGCGGACGGGCTGAGTCGTATCAACTGGGATAACCAAGAAGGGGAGGCAGTGGAGAATACGCCCCCAGTTGATGGAATCCTGGATCAGAAGTTAGATGTCCGTCTCCATATCAACAAGTGGTCGCCACGAGTGCCTAGCTGTGTGGACTATCCTATTTGGCAAGCGCTAAGTGGATACGAAAGGAGGGCAGAGCTAGTCCTCAAACCCTTTGAAGAAGAAGATCCTTGGGGAGGTAAGGATGTTCAGTGGATGATGGAGTTGGCGCTGGCCAATTCGCATAGTCTGATGGAAGACATAAGAACGATCGAGGAAGGACCAGGCCAGGTAGAAGGGCATGAGGATCTGATGGGAGGAATGTATCTCCTCGTCAACACGCTATTGCAGGAAAGCCTCGACCACTCAGGCTCGTTGAACCCGGCAGGGAATGTGGACGAAGTGCCCGAGAGCCAAGACGACGAGTTCGAGAAGGGGGAGATTAAGGAGGCCTTTCGCGCAGAAGAATATCATGGGATCTACCTGGAGCTGGGCCTTCTCTTGTCTTGCGAGATGCGGCTAAGGGATGCAAGCGATAGGACTCAGAGGATGCTGCAGCGCTACTTAGTGCGAGATGGTCACCTTTTCGTAAGAAGAGAAGTGGGGAATCCCAGGAGAGTCGTCTGCGGTAGGAACCGCCAGATTGACGTCGTAGCAGCACTTCATGATGGCATTGCAGGAGGGCATCGAGGGGTACAAGCCACATATGCTAAGATAAGTGAGTTGTACTACTGGGATGGGATGATGGACATGGTCGGGAAATTTTGTCGATCCTGCGTACCCTGCCAGGAGAGATCCCGTTTGAGGCAAGGAGAGCCGCTACATCCAAGGCTAGAGCGAGAGGTGGGGGCTGTAGTGCATCTTGATCTACTTTTCATGCCGCTTGGGGATCAGGGCTATACCTATATCTTCGATGCGCGCGATAACCTGTCTGGGTTCGTGGACGGGCGTGCTATTCGCACAAAGACCGGGTTAGTCCTGGTGAGCTGCATCGAGGAGTACTATCTGCGCTATCCTTTCGTCAGGAAATTCGTAATGGACAGGGGATCGGAGTTTACCTACCAAGAGGTGCAAGAATTATTATCAAGGTATGGTATAGCAGCCAACTATACCACGGTCGCGCACCCCAGGCAAATGCTCCCGTGGAGAGAGGACACAGTACCATTACGAGTCTCCTGGCTAAGTGGACCGAAGGGAGACCTAATCAATGGCCAAGGTACCTAAGGGCGGCATTCTTTGTCGAGAACATTACAGTAAAAAGATCCACCAAGTACGCACCTGCGACGTTGTGGTATGGACGGCACGCCACCTTCCCTATTGAAAGCTTTCTCAAGACTTGGAGGCGCCAGAATCTGGAAGTCGACCTGTCCTTTGAGGAATTGCTCGACATTCGGGCGCGACAGATAGGAGTGATAGAGAGAAGGATCCAGGAAGCGTCCGATCAAGTGGCTAGGAGTTGTATGGATGATAAGACTCGATGGGATCAGTCTGCTCGGGTGAAGAAAGTACCTCTGGCAGTTGGGGACGTCGTGCTTCTCTACGATTCATCATTGGAAAAGCAGTGGTCCAGGAAACTTGATAAGAGGTGGTTAGGTCCCTACCGGATCGTATGGGTTGGAGACTTCGGAGCGTACCAGATTGAGGAGTTGAATGGGACTGAGTGGAAGGATTGGGTATCTGGAACGCGATTGAAGAAATTTGTGGCGAGAGAAGAGGTAAGAGAGACGATCTGACTACCTCTAGAATAGAAGCGATAGGTTACGTAGGTCAGATAGGTTGTATGCTGCATGAGTATGGTCTGGTCTGAGATTGCTTGATTGTCACCTGTTTGCTTACCCTAATGTGTGCCTGTTATCTCCTTTCACCTGTTGTGCAGGTATGACTTTACGAAGACAGCCATGCCAAGAGGAGGGAGGGGGACACGGCCGCCTCGGAGGTCGTTGGGAGCATCAGGAGGATATGAGCGGCATGGGCCTCACCATCGAGAGAGTACTCCGGTGTACGATGATGGGGACATCGAGCTATTCCTGGACAACTTTTGGGATCATGCGAGGCGTATGGGCTGGACCGTGGCCCACGTGATTGAGAGACTGAGGGGAGCAGGCAGGTTCGAGGAGCTCGTCGCGCGGATCAGTAGGGAGGCGACGACGAGATCAGAGGTGGAGTGGAGGATGCAGGAGCTGCGACCCTCGCCTGTGGGACCTAATGGCAGGCCGATCCGCCTGGAGATTGGAAATGCGTCGGACTTCATCCCCGCGTTTGAGTGGTTCATGCAGGGGCGGGGTATACCGAAAGATGATTGGATGCAGACGCTACCACTCTGGACCAGGAAGGCGGAAAGGCCACTGGCTAGCCAAGTCAGAAGCATGGCCCGGGACTGGGAGAGCTGCAGGGCACATATGAGAGAGGCCTTTCAACGGCCAGAGCCCCCTCAACCAGAGTTGAGAGGCGTCAGAGGAGTTAGAGGCAGAGGGACCCTGAGCCAAGGGAGGCGAGACCGTCTCGAGGAGGACGAAAGGCCCTAGCTAGGAGAGAGGAGGAGCCAGAGCCAGAGGCTGAGGAGCGAGGCGCGTACCCTGAGTATGGGTTGGGACCAGTGGAGTTCCATCAGTTTGCCGAAGGTGAATTAAGGAGGTCGCCAGCACGCACACAGGAGGGGCCGCCGGCGTCTGAGGAACCTTTGAGGGAGTTGGAGGCGCACTTGGATATCTCTCAGTGGAGAGCGTCGCCTCGGGGTGAGGAGCGTGGAGAGCAGGCAGAGGAGGTACCTCGAGAGGGGGTGCCACGAGAGGAGGTGCCGCAGGAGGAGGTCCAAGACACTCAGCGAAAGAGAGGGCTGGGCGATGAGGAGAGACGTGCAGGGAAGGAAGTGATAGAGGTTGGAGAGGACACGCCCCCTCAGACGCCAGCGGTGGGTTTGAGACTCGGGGATGCACCAGGGAGCACTCGCCAGGCAGGGGAGAGGTTGCAGAGAGAGGAGGCCCCATTACCTTCATCAGAAAAGGCTCCTTCGCCAGAGGAGAGAGCAGAAAGGAGGAAAGAGAGGGCAGCGGTAAGGAGAGAAGCCTTGACCCTGATTGACAGACACCTAGCAGCTCATGCCCTGGAGCACCCAGACCTGGAAGAGCCAACACCTGCAGAGCCGCGCCACGAGCCGTGCCAGCCCGAGAAGGAGATGGAGGCAAAGATCCCGAAGAGGGTTGACCTCCGCACGAGGGAAAGGGTGCTAGCTGGAGAGACAGCAGAGGAAAAAAGGGCGAGAAGAACCAGGAGGATAAAGGAGTCTCTTGAGAGGGAGATGAGGACTGAGGCTGAGGGTGTCATCGAGGGCGGGCTCCAGAGGTTGGGCACGCCCGAGTATGGGCCAGAGGGGATTGAGGACCGATGGGGACCAAGTACCCAGGAGATGGAGGCACGAGAGGAGCCCTTGGATATGCCTCAGAGCCATGAGCTGAGCAGGGAGGCCAGCGAAGCGCCATCATCGCCAGGGTCTCAGAGAGGGAAGAAGAGGTCCAGAAAGTGGTTCGATACGTCCTGCTTCTTCTGTACAAAGGAGGGGCATCAAGCCTTGCAATGTCCTAAGTTCCTGAAGGACAAGGCTGAAGGGAAGGTTACAGAGGAAGGAGGCATGATGTATGATAGACAGGGCTGGAGAGTAGAGAGATCTGCAGATGGGGGTAGGGCTCAACTATATAGGCAAATCCAGGAGGAGACAGGACTGAGTTTTCCTATATGGTTGACATGTTGCGTATAAGACTAGAGTTAGGATTGGATGACGTTCTGTAGACCTAGGTGTTGTTTGCTTTTGTGAAGCAGTTTGGGTTGGATTTTTGTTGAGTCTGCCATCTTGAGGACCGGGACATGGTAGATAAGGTCTGTATATACTTAGGTGGCCTACGCCCTGATCTTCGAGAGACAGACCCAACTTGTACCTTGAGGACGGCCTCAGTGTGAGTGTGGTTTGAGTGAGTTGAGTGGGTTACAATTTGGGGATATTTGTGTATAGGGTGTTCTGCCCCTGAGTATATGTTAGAGGCATTTCATGTGGGAAATTTTATCCCTGAGTGTACATTATATCGAGATCTTTTGTATATGACGATCACTCTCACACTCACTTGTGTGGTCTTGGCTTGATGGATGATGGTTTGGTGTGAAATACGCGCGAGAAAATGTTTGATGTATTTTGTACCTTGTGAATTTGGGTGAATGTGAACTGTCTACTCGCCGGTATACTCGTGCGATCTGCCCATGGGCGGACGAGAGGGCCGAGTATAAGGCAAAGAAGCGCAGTCTATTTTGTGAAAGAAATGTGAGGGTCCTGAATATTCGTATGGTGAATGTTCTATTGATGAGCTGTGCAGAAGACCCACAAGTTGGTCTTTTTATATGGAATATATGATGAGTGGGACACCTGTGAATGGAAAGGTTGTCCATTATCTATTTGGAAAACGCATCTTCAGAGAGGGAAAATGCGTTAAAGAAAAGGTCACGAGAAAAGTCATCCTAGTGAGAGAGGGATGACTGAGAGACCTAATAAAGTGAGACCTCCTCTATAAATAAGATGGTTAATAAGATTGATTAATCGAAGATTGATTTTGAGTAATAAAAGACTAACGAGAGGGACTTAATTTTTGTTGGACTATTGGTGAATTTCTTGGATATCGCAAATGGTGTGTTTTAAGAGATGTCATCAAGATGTGTGACTTTCTTGCTCTGATCAAGCTGGAAGACCACGGCGTTGTGGATCAGACGGTGATTTTGTTTTGTGATTGTGGAGAGGTTGTCGTGCTTCCTGTGTGTTGTCCCACAAAGGAACTGGTAAATACTTTTTTATGTGCGACAGGTCTATGCGTAGTCCCACAGTAGGCTTGTATTGTCGCGACACACCGTCTGGCCGCTTGTGCTAATCTTGGACATTTATAAGAGACCCATCTAGGGGTATAACTAGCTTCACTAAGGCGCAACCCTTAGTGTCGGCCGCTGTTCGGCACAACCTCGACAGAGGGCCTGCGTCTGGCCAAGAGAGTAAAAACTTAAAGGGGCGTGAGCGCCTAGGAGGGCTTTACTCCTGCGAAGAGGCGTGGGATAAGAGTCGAGTCATATGAGTCTTTTTGAGGAAGTCCTGATTGAATGCTTATCAGGAACAACCTATCGTGGCGCAACCCGCGAAGGCACTACTGCTAAAATAACCATGCGGTGGGCCGTAGATCTGGAATGATCGCCCAGACTGTGGTGGGCCAAGATGGAGACCTGGTCTTCCTGTACTAGACTGCATGAGAGCTTATGGGAGAATCTATGTGGTATGACTACGTGTGTTAATGTGAAGGTTTTTGAGAGGCAGGCGAGAGAATGTCTTCGAAGGTCTCGGTTAGGGCCCTCGCCCCTAGTCACGACTTGGTTTCAAGGGAAAAGGCTAGGGGTACACAATGAGAAATCGACGGTTGTCTAGGGCAGAGGGAAGGGGACGGTGAGAGATCCAATGAAGCTTATGCTGTAGTATAGTGAGGAGTATCCCGACGTCCGAGTGTAAGGGCGACGAAAACCCAGGTTAGAATCCTGGCAGCATAAAGTTGTGTTTGGCATGAATTATTGGAGGCCTCAACCCTGGGTCTGTCGGCTGATCGGATTGGTACCCTGCTCGTCAGCATTTAAGGATTGTGATTGAATTGATAGCTTTTTGATCCTGCCAAGCGACGAGGACGTCGCTTAATATGGTCAGGTAAGCTGTCGGTGCGAATACCCTTACAAGGGTATCCGCCCTGGTCTTTGCAAACAACAGAAAGTAGTTTGGTTTAAAGTTTAAGTATGCCGCGCTAGGCGCGGCCGCGTCCGTAATTTATGTTGACTAGATGGTTGACGAGAGTAAAAGAGTGCGTGGGCGCGCAAACTTGAGGCGCGCGTGATTTTCTTTTCCTTTGGTTATACTAGTAGACGTGGCGCGGACATCGGTCAGCGCGCTCCATTATAACAATTGTTTGTTTTGACCAAACTGGCTAACCTATGGGCGCTTTTCTCTGGTTCTGCGTGGAACGATGGATGGGTCAGTAAGCGAGTGTGGCCTTACGCGGCATCCAGATGATCGGACCTGACGGATTCGGCCGGGTAAGGGTCGCCGCGACACAGCCGGGAGGTTGGCGCAGCTTTGTATGGTTATGTGTGTGAGTGCGGGTCAGGGAATGGCGTGGAGCGGCTCCTTTGGCCGCAAAAGGTCGGGGGCTACCTCTTTATTAGGTGACTCAGGCCTGCTGGTACCAGGCTTGGGCTTAGCCCTATTGGTTAAAGCATAAGACTGATACGCAACAGACGCAGGGATCGAGGCCAACGGCATGCGGTAAGGGAGCGGAAGAGCGTGGCGAAAAGGCTTGAGGGGTTGATGGGCCTAAGGGACTATCCCCCTTGCCTTTTGCTGCCGCGGGGCCGAGCATGGAACTTACGGGCAGGCGGAGAGGAGTGCCGTGGTCCCTGCCCGACTACCTCTCATTTTTATTTTTATTTTATATATATATATATATATTATTTCTAAGTTTATTTAGTTATTATTATTATCGTGCCCGTACATGGACGCGAAAACACAGCAGGGGGCACATCGCCAAGACTTTGAAATACAGATCCGTGTTCGAATGTAGATGATGGAGCCGGATCTGTAAAAAAGGGTATTCAAAATTTCCCGGGACTTGGGCAGGTTGACCCCGTGACCCCAGTGCTGGCCTTTGGGAAAGCTGCGGGGCATCGCCCAGGCCACGTCCTTTGGGACATCCGTTAAAAATCTGGGCGATACAGAGAGGGTTCGTTTGGTCGCTGCGTAAGGAGGATGCGCAGTAACCCGGAAATGAACCCGGACGCAGGCTGCGCCGGGTACGGGCGAACCAGAGAGGAGCGGGGTGGGCTGCCCCACGGCGAGATTCGCCTGGCGGCTGCCTGTCACGTTAGCAGCCGGGCACCGGCCGGCGCCAAGTCCCTCGGCACATCCGTTCGTGTTGGTGTTGTCCTTCGGGACATCCGCTTAAATTGGAGCGACACAAAGAAGATTAGCATGGACCCTGCGCAAGGATGATGTGCATAAGAGCGGAGGAAGTTCTCTTCCTCCACTTGCTTTATCTCACTTTCAAACCGACCGACGGCAGGGCTGTCCGGACCGCAAGGCGTTGAGTGAGCGTCGACTGTAACATTGTTGGAGAGGAAGGACGAACCCAGTTGGTAGTCGAGCCGGGTGCTTTCGCAAGAGGAGTGGCATAACGAACTAGGCCGTCGGGGGCTGGCGGCACGACCAAGGGGGGCGTTGGTGACAACGGATAGGCCGGAAAGACGGATAGAAGGCTTTGCTGAGTGCGTGCAAGGTGAAAACGGATAGCGCAGCGGGCACTGTGCTAGCGGAGAGACGAGGTAGCGGGCGCTGCGTTTGTAGCAGCGGGCGATGAACGAAAGAGGAAAAAGGGAAGGATGAACCCGGGCACAAAAACGGCGCCACCTGTCGAGCGCATTGGTCCGGCACCGCACCAGGGCAGCGCGGGACCCTCCCGGCTGCGTCACGCAGGAGTTGGTTTTAAATCCTTCGTCGTGAATATACATGGAGCTTCCATAAGCCGCTCTGGCCGAGTGCGCCAGCCATACCTCTCGCGAGCCACTACGATAGGATAGGGCCTACGCAAGGCATAACTTACCTACACCTTACGGGAGTTGTCACCTCCCTTCGGTGGGCGTATCCCCGCCGAGCTACCAGTCCACAATACGAAAGTTGATCAGTTGCAGTCGCACAGGTGGACCAGCCAATGACGTTTCTCGTTCGCTGCAGCATAGGGGGTACGCGAGGTAATACTCCTCTATCAAGCCCGCACGCGAACCGGCATCATGGGGGGCAGAAGTCCCAAGCGCGGCTCGTCGTCGGTCGACTAGGACGCATCCCACACACCACGTGCACACCACTTTACGAACACAAAAATAAAACCCACACACACACATACGAAACAATACAACATAAACAACGCGACAACGCTCCTAGCCTCTCGGTAGTCGTCCCGTAACTTCCCGATACGGAAATCGGATAGACGTCGCGCGCGAGACTCAATATAAAACCACGCGGACGTAGGGCTATCGAGTATCGACTCGCAATGCAGACGTGTGCAAGCAGTCGCAATGAAGGCGTACTTTGTGGTACTCATACTCACGCGGTCCCCGTTAATCGCGAGGGTCGCGTTTGACACTCAAGTGTCGGCTGACACGCGCCTCGAGGTTTAATCTCTCGACGCTGGACAACCGCCATGCGTGTTTTAAGATCACACCCTCTTCTGCCTTGTGTGCAAAGGGGTTGAGTAGACAGCTTTAAGTTGTCGTGGCGGTCGAACATCAAGGGGTTTGACTTTGACGGCTGCCACGGACTATAACGTCCAACTATAAAAACTCCAAAGAGCAAAAGATAAGGAATAGGCCGAAGGTTCCCTGCCTAGTAAACAAAATCATAGCCCTAGGGTACCTTCCCTTTATCGCGTGGCGTTGGCGGCCCATAGCAAACCAGACATTCGCCCATATGTGTCAGTCCCTTTGTAATCCCATAACTCTTTACACACTACGGTGGCAAAACGTCGCGCGCGAGATTTTAATATAAAGTCGCGCAGCCGAGGGCCTATCTCATACCAACCCGCAATGCTGGCGTACGCATGCAGTCGCAACGATGGCGTACTATGTAGTGCCCATAATCAATCGGTCCCTCGTGGATCCGAGTACCGCTTATGACACTCAAGTGTCAGACTCGAAGTGTTGTGAGGGTCTGATTCTTCACGACATTGCACGGCTGAAGGAATAGTCGTGCAGCCGGCACGAGACCTCCGGCCTTTGGTCTGAGCATCACAGTAGGCAAGGCAAATAGGCTTTGCGCGAGGGAAAACCCCTTCCTTGAATAGCTGTGCAGCCGCCACGAGACCTCCGGCCTTTGGTTTGAGCGTCTCGGTAGGCAAGGCAAATAGGCTCTGCACGAGGGAACCTTCGGCCTATTGCTTATATTTTGCTCTTTGGAGTTTTTATAGTTGGACGTTATAGTCCGTGGCAGCCGTCAAAGTCAAACCCCTTGATGTTCGACTGCCATGACAGCTTAAAGCTGTCTACTCAACCCCTCTGCACAGGGTGCAGAAGAGGGTGTGATCGTCAACCACGCATGGCGGTTGTCCAGCGTCGGGAGATTAAACCTCGAGGCGCGTGTCAGCGGACACTTGAGTGTCGAACGCGACCCTCGCGATTAACGGGGACCGCGTGAGTATGGGTACCACATAGTACGCCATTATTGCGACTGCTTGCGCACGTCTGCATTGCGAGTCGATACGCGATAGCCCTACGTCCGCGCAGTTTTAGATTAAGTCTCGCGCGCGACGCCTATCCTATTTTTGTATCGGGAAGTTACGGGACGGCTACCGAGGGGCTAGGAGCGTTGTCGCGTTGTTTATGTTGTATTGTTTCGTATGTGTGTGTGTGAGTTTTATTTTTGTGCTAGTAAAGTGGTGTGCGCATGGTGTGTGGGATGCGTTCTAGTCGACCGACGACGAGCCGCGCTTGGGACTTCAGCCCCCCATGATGCTGGTTCGCGTGCGGGTCTGATAGAGGTGTATTACCGCGGGTACGCCCTATGCTACAGCAAACGAGAAATGCCCTCGGCTGGTCCACCTCTGCGATTGCAACTGATCAACTTTCGTATTGTGGTAGCTCGGCGGGGATACGCCCACCGAAGGGAGGTGACAGCTCCCGTAAGGTGTAGGCAAGTTGTGCCTCGCGTAGGCCCTAATCTATCGTAGGGGCTTGCGAGAGGTATGGACGGAGCACTCGGCCGGAGCGGCTTATGGAAGCTACATGTATATTCGCGACGAAGGATTTAAAACCAACTCCTGCGTGACGCGGCCGGGAGGGTCCCGCGCTGTCCTGGTGCGGTGCCGGACCGATGCGCTCGACACCGCCCTTTTCAAGCGTTTTCGGTGGACCTACCGGACTCGGTCTGATTTGTTTTTGGGCCAGGAGACCTTCATGGCCTGCATGGAGGCCTCTTAGCCCAAAAAGAAACTAGTAAGACCCCCAGAATAGATGCGCTACCAACAGAAAAATTCCCATGAGAAATGAAGTTGAAAAAACATACATAAAAAAAAAATCATTCATATTTATAAATTATCATTCCAATGTTCATCCAATTCTAGAATTTTCAATTTTATTTGATAAGTTCCCGTCTAAATATGAGTTTTCCCTTCCAACTACATCTATTTTTTCAAGATGGAATGAAAGTCTGAATGAGTTTATGAAATGTTTTAATTAAAATTTCATTCTTCTACAACAAATATCTTCTAATTTCAATTGGATTAACCTATTTATGATTGAAAGTCCTTACTAAGAATGAAAGTCCAATTAAAATATTTCATAAACTCATCCAGACTTTCATTCCATCTCTAGCATGCAGTCCAAATAAGAAGGGATACCCTATTCTTCGAATAAAAATTTGCAAGTAAGATGAAATTTTTTAAGATTGGAATGACATTGTTTAAGATGGAATGAAAATTTGAAATTTAGATTGTAATTTTATTGTAGAATGATATTTAATTCTAGGAAATTTTTCCGTTGACGGCCCCTTGGTCCAAGACCCCCCTGAGTGCCAGTCACACTGAGGTATGATAGTAGGGATAGGGGGTGCGCTAGGAGTATTAACATAGGGAAAGGGTAGGGAAAGTGGCCTATCTTTTCAGGACAACTACCGGCTGCCGCTGCCGGTGATCACCGTGGGTCTAGTCCTTAGCCTCTACAACACCCTGGGCTCTATAAAAGAAAGAAGGAAAGCAAGAAAAAAAGAAAAAAAAAAGAAAAAAAAAAAAAAAGAGGAAGAAATGCACTACGGCCAAGCGGGGGGGAACCGAACCGGTCCGGTTCCGGTTGGGGGAGGGGCCCTCGGTCCTACCGGGCTTACAACACTGTTTTTTTTCCAATTTAAACCATTTCTCGTTCTGTGCATGACATCCCCATTT
>BFEA01000055.1:2326749-2340829 GCA_003427395.1 Chara braunii
ACACACACACTTGCACGGGGTTTCGAAGCGTTTTTTTTTTTTCTTTTCTTTTTTCTATTTTTATTTTTTTTTACGCAATAGAAAACAACAATGCCCCCCCAAAAAATATGAGCGTGTAGGGTTTTTTTAGCCCTACACGTCCATATTTTTTTATTTTTTTTTCATGCATTAGAAAAAAAAAAAATCCTGCACCAAACTAGGCTGGTCGGCCGTGGCTGAACCTGGCCGATTTGGCCGTCGGCCGAGGCCGCGGCCGATTTCCGTCCCCGACCGCGGCCGGGCGTGCAACATAGTCCCCCTATCACTAGATTGTGGGAGAGAGGTAGTACCTTGGGTAAAATTTTAAAAAATTTAACCTTCTTCCTTATATCAATTAGAGCATAAATTGAAGCGTAAGACCATTCGATATTATCTATAACCGTCACTACCCAACGGCCCAATGAATCTGAGAACGCATCGGTGATGGATACTTGAAGGTCCTTATGAAACAAAATTGTTGTTCCCTTCCTTGTTCCATCAGATTCTGCAGGAGACAAAAACTGAGGCACCTGTCACTTCAACTGTGCCTCTGCAATTTTTTCTTTAGCTTCGTCTCTTGAAGCAGAATTACTAGAGTTCTGTTTTGATGAATCCATGACTTTAGCCTATATCATTTTCGTATGTCGTTTGCATCCCAGGCCTCGTATGTTCCAAGAGGTTAACCTAAGCTTGTTCATTGACACTATCCTTCCCTATGACTTGGATCAGGGAAAAAAGCGGAGGAGGAAAAGTGGAGATTCCCTCACCTTCAACTGGAGTGACTAAAATTATTCCACGCCCTTTCAACTTCAAGGAGGTTAGGTTGGACTTCCTCCTTTTGTGCTCCCTAACTTCTAGACCATTGCCCTGCAATGGGTTTAACAAACTTTTGTCAAAGGATTTTGATATAAGGTTGTGGTCTCTTGATAACGGTTAATGGTACTCAATTAATACATCTCCGAAAATGGCCTCTGTCGTGTACACCGTATGGACGTGCAACTTTTTCTCGTTTTTTATTTACACCAACGGGCACCATATCCTTTTGGACTTCACCATTTGTTTTAAATTATTTTCACTAGGCCTTACATCAAAGGCAGCAATTGTGAGTTGCACTTTGTTCCCCTCTTTCCTTGTCCTTACCACCCTTTTACCTCCCCCGTAACTACGATTGTGTAAAAACGGACATTTTTTAATTTTTGAACGAAACTTTTTTTTTTTTTTCTTGACTTTTTTGTTGTTTCTTCTCATGTGAGTTATGTTGTTATGAGGGATATCTTGTATTTCATATTCCATAAAATGTGACAAACTATTGAATATTTTATACAATGTAACGTTTGCTAGGGGTATATTATTTTTTTAAGTCATTTATGTTGACATTTTTTTCTTTTTTGCGACTTTTGTACACAATATTTACCTCTCTTGGTGTGAAAAAATAAATCGTTCAACGGTTTGGCTCTAGATGCATCATAAATTTTACTGTTATTTCATGAATTTCGCTATGATTTTCTATAATCATTTTTGGATTTATAGCCTTTTTGTGTTATATTTCTCTATTGACTCGTATTGGTAAGAGAATGATCCTCCCATAGTTGTAATCGGTGTCGTTGCAGGTACCACGATATAAATCATATTTGCCATTTGAACTGTTGGGTGTACCAATTTCGTTCGTATTTTTTTCCCTGTCTCGATCACAAAGGAATACAATCCTGTAATATTGATGTTATAAAGGTCATCATTTACAATAATAATAACATAGTAATAATCATATTTTTTACATTTACTCAAATTCACAAAGATTCATCATACATTGGTGCATATTCTGCACAATATTACAAAATGATGAAATTCACATGACAAAAAACTTATTCATTCCGATATCAATATGTGAAAAAAAAAAAAAAACACTCATGCATTCGAGACCAGAGTTTTTTTTAGTTCTACTTCAAAATTCAATAAGACATAAACCACAATAAGGACAATCGTATACATTTTTGCACCATTCATTATGCTCTTGAACTTCGTGTGTGATACTAATTTAAACCCAAAGTACCATATTGCATACCGTATCTATATCTACAATGTCATCTCCTTCACTGTCAAAACAACCAACACACCCGGTTTATAATTCATGTGCCAGTTATCACCATATTTAACATGCACGCTTGTTATGTATTATACAATTTCATTAATTACACAAATATGAACAGAGCAACGTCTAAACAACCAATAGACGCAGAGCAATACCAACTTGATCCATCTTTACAGCGAGTGACAATATGTTATCATCCCTCACGTGCATGGTTGCCCATACCACATACACTAATGGTTAATAGGTGGTGTCATTTTCTGCAAATTTTTTACCGAAACTGCCATATTTCTGTGAATTTTTTATTTTTTTTCTTGTTTAATTTTTTATGTGATATCTATATGTTTTAGGGTATATCTGTATTTTATTTCAACTTATTTGGACCAGTAACAAAAAAATTGGCAAAAACACCGAATTCGAAGAATCATTTGGCGAACTTCGAAAGCTACTCCGAATAGGGTTTTATAGTGTTTTTGAGATTTTTTTTTTTTTTTTTTCCTGTTTGTTTTTTTGATGTTTGTATTACGATCCTGCATTGTTTGTTCGCAAAATGTTTGAGGACATTGTTTGTGGTGATGCGGCAAAAAACCCCGAATTTTTGGCCTTCCATTAACAACCTCTCAACATTGTCTCCATTGCAAACTCAACCCATATGCAAGATGTTATACTCACTTATCCACGAACTAGCACAATTGCACACACTCTCGGTAAGATATCAAACAATGTGTTTCGCACACTTCCTTTCGAAACCATATAAATCATACAAAGGTGATCCGAAAAGGAGTTTTTTTACATCCTTAAGTTTTTCGTCATCTTGCTTCGCAAATGAGGACGTATATGGTATGCTCACAAATATCATTGAAATATATGCATTCATGCGAGAGCATCCTCAATAGTGTCTCTTATCGTACATAGGTTTTCCTCAACTTTCTCCTACAATTTATAAACATAAAATGCTGAGTTGTCACAGTCTTCCTCACCCCATAATGCATTGCATATCACCTCTACTAATCTTCCACCCTTACCCGTGCATGCCACACAATTAACTCTACATAAGTTTGCATCACATAAATAAATTCGCACTTAACAATATGATATCAATTAGGCTGCAGCCCCCTCTTCGTTTTGCATGAATTATATTGCCACTTTGTTGCACAATCTACTACATCTTTCTAACTCCGACCTGAAGTGATGAGACTATGTTTGGTGATGATATCACAAACTTGTAGGCTATGTATCCCCTGCGCATACAGACATGACGGTTTGGATCGAGGCCTGCAGTCGGGGTCATGGTCACGGTCAGGAATGACCCGCTACTGCTGAGGGCAGGAGGGTCCTGCCAATCATGATCGGGACACCGGCGGTGGGACCAGGGCCCCACCCCACCATAAAGAAAAAGAAATAAAAAATGGGGAGGTCCAAACAAGTTTTTTTTTTTTATGTTTTTTTTTTAATTGATTGATTGATTGATTGATTGATTGATTGATTGTTTGGTTGGTTGATTTGATTGATTGATTGGTTGATTGGTTGATTGTTTGGTTGATGGATTGGTTGATTAATTAATTTATTTGTAGGGGAGGGGTCGGTTGCCCCCCCGACACACAACACACCCACAATTGTTTTTTTTAAATCCATTTTTTTTTATTAAATATTTATTTTTTTATTTTCTACGTTCATGCGTTGGGGACTCGCTAACCGGTCCGAGGAAATCTATCTGCCTTGATTGCCAAAACTCAGCGTTGGCGTGACCATGGCGGAGCAAGGAAGAACACCGGGATGTTACGGGGGCATGTCGGGCGAGTTGTGACATGCTCCTAGGTATAACTGGTCAGCCTGGTCTCACTTGACTTCTGTCAGGATTCCTGGTTAGGTGGAGGAAGGAGAGCGCGATATGTGGAGGCCATCAGCAGGTGGGATCCAAACGTTGCATCATACCTGACGAGACCGATCGGGGGTTATGCCCCTCGATCTTTGATATGGAGGTTTTTGTGGGGGTGTTCTGCCCTAACATTGTTGTCAGGGTCATTTCGCGAAGGTGGAGAGACAGAAGCCACAGGAGATTGTCGTACTTCTCATGTTTGCTGCACGACAGGGGTACGCGCGGATTTAGCTTACGATCTCCAGCAAGAGCACACATTGACTTCGCCAATTGGATGTGCTCACCTGTCGTGGCCCGTTGTCAGGCGGCCACAAGCAGTGCGGCGCCTGAAATCTGCGGCTTTGGGACTTAGGCTCAAGGACAAGTCTGTGTTTTGACGGTACTCTGGTTTGATTGGGCGACAGAAATTAGGGGAACTCAGGGTACCCCTGATTCAGGGCACACTAAATCTTACAAGTAACCCTCAAAGATAGCGAGATGGGTGGGCGCACTTGGCGTATCTAGAGACCGTTATTTCCGGCCGTTCGGAGGGCTGGAGCCCGATTAGCCTGCCGCGGAGAGGCATCGCGGAGACGGGCCTCGCCGCAACGTTTTTGCAGCATACGACCGCRGCCGAAATGAGGCCTCAGATTTTTGTGTATTTTAGTACCAAAATTAAAGATGGGGAGAAGGGATTAAGATCAATAGGGGAGAARAKAAAAACATAATATCCCTTAATTTCTTTATTTTTCACGGCATTTACTTATAGGGGGAATACCCTTGTTATTTTATGTTTCCGGCAATGAAATTGAAAATGGGRARAAKACTAAAAATGAAGAAKGGAAAAGGGGAACGARAGAAYTTCAACTAYTCCYTTTTAAACCCTTCGGGAATTAATTTTTGAGAATTTGCGATTATTATGTTAATTCGGACAATAGAATTAAGAAAAGAGAAGGGTAATTAAAAAGTGAACAGACGAACARAAATTAATGATTACTCGATGCGTGCTCTGACTTCGCATGGAAWAACCGCCGTTGGGGCGGAACCCAGATCTGATCGAATTCTCTGAACTTTCCRGTTTATCTGATTATGATTACTAACCTCACTGAGYTAGCCCGTAGTCGCATGGACGGCGTGGGATGGTGCTACCTTGGACAGACAGGATGGCATTTGGCGTGGTACGGATACGTGGCTCGGAGAGATTCGGTATTGTTGCGAACTGGCTAYGTCCTACGGTATTCGGTGTGAATCTGGTTCGGAATGGGCTCGGCGGCACATTGCTTCAGGCTTGGGGCCGCTACGGTGAGTGGGCGGCCACGATGGAGATTTATTACCAGGTTCGGGACCTTTCCCGTAGAGTACTTCCACGCCCGGCGCCACTATGACGGTGTGTTTCATGATCGGTACTATCACGRCATTGCTGCACAAGTACGGTATTCGGCGTTGGTGACGGCACAGGCTGCTGTAATTCAGAGAGGTCGGGTTCGGCTCAGGTATGGTGACRCAAAGCTGGCATGACTACGTCATTAAGACTCTTTGCTGCTTGAACCGGTCGAATTATCGTTTGTCTATTGAAGCAGCTGGTCTGGAACAGCGATGGTACACAGGTTCGGGACAGGTACGGAACTGGCACGATGTTTGCAGCATCACAYGGTRTTCAGCATTGGACTGGTGTGGGTTGMTGYTGTTGGGGAGGATCATTTCAGTTCGGTATTGGCTCGACACAGGCTTGGTACTGGGACAGTCTACTGTAGCCTGTTCCCATTCTTTTGTGGTTCGGTGACGGGTACGGCTTTAAAATGRCATATTGTAGTTCAGCCTCATTGGGCTCTTCCCCTTCATCGGCTCAGTTCTGGAACGATTGTCTAAGGTCCCGTGCTATTGATCTGGAATGGACGTTGGCTTGGTATACTCGAGATTGTTTGGTACCGCTTTCGGACGGGGTCTGCAGACTGCAGTCGGGAACATGATCATCGGAGCGGCGTGCTGCTGTTGAAGAAATGGTCCCTGATCTGGGAACAGGGATGGTCCGGAGAGGCACTATGATTTTGGCCTCGCGCTRCTGCTAGAGGGGSCAGGGCCTAATTCCTGGGTACTRGACCCTGGTCCTCGGGGGCAATAGCGCCGATGCGGCCAGTACTGCAGGAACTGCTGCGCTAGCCCCAGTCAAGGGGAGAGAGAATATGTARCCGAGCGRCAAAGGGRGGRACACAGTGCGCACGGTGTACCCAGCCCTCCACTCGTTGAGTCAGGATTTCAGACTGGCTGGTCCCCTAGGCGCTACGGCGTGCGCATGCAAGGAGGGAAACACAGTACGTGAGTATSTGACGTGCGCCATAGGTAGAAGAGCATGCCAGCTGTGTGCGCTGSCCCCGGGTACTCTGGACAGATATCGGAAGAATGTTGGATGGTATGGTTGTGTGAAGRGGAGACCGTACGRCGAACACAGAGACTGGCGTGTAAACAAGCGAGCAAGGGCCTGGCTGGATCAGCCAGCAGAGCCTGCACCCCTCGTGAGATACTAACGACGCGTGCCTGGAGTACGCTGAAATCTGAGACACCCAAGTTCGTGTTCGCGATCCTTCACGTGTACGAGCTGCAGTTCTCAAGACTAGTTTGAAAGGGCAKTCAGGAGGGCTCTATGCCKGYAGCTGGCAGATCCCACTGTGCTCTKGCAGGGGAGCAAGAGCTGGCCTATGATGTATGAAATGAAGACGRGCGAACAAAGGTAACTCTGACACGCACGCTCAGCGCCCCCTACAAGTGAAACGGCTAAGCGGYAAATCCCCGTTCAWGTTCTYTCGTGTTTGCTTGACTAGGATTCCAGCCCTCGTGTGTGACGAGGCGCGATTTCCCCATGACWTTATCARGGTTAYCKTGAGAACCCCGTTTGAACYGAGTKAYCGAAACTCASGGAGTTCACGAGCGTGATAAAGGAAGGCTAGCTYGATTCTGGTCATTTGAGCATGAGAGTGGGGAGAGAGGGGTTGAGCAGTGGACACGGACTCGAAAAGTTGSACGATCTGCCATAATTCTGTAAACGAGCTTTCTTCCTCCAACAGCCAACGCAACCAGATACAGGTSCCGTCCCGATCAGCTAGWACCTGGGCTAAGAATGACAAAGGACTCTCGGGACAGAATGTGCAAACGTGCGTGTGAGTGTTTATGACCGAAAGAGAGAGAGYGCAAGATTTGGACAGAAGGGGGGATACAAATCAGAGCGTGAAAGCGTGAAATTAGTACACATGTYTGACGTCTTCCCGATGAGAGTGAAAGCAAGTGGCAGCGCGGGCGGCTGAAGCTGACCCGAGTTAAGGCCCGCTGCCCCGTCTAGGACTGGGTTTATTCAGCGGCGAACATTCTCTAGAGAACTGACGGAGCGATCTCCAAGTTTGACGTCTCTGTTGAAAGTCAGAACCGTTTACCCTCGCCCGACCCTCGTTCGCTTGACATGCATGACAACCGATGCTCTGATCTGAGAACTTTCTTGAGTCGTGCTCCCTTGCTTTAGGACGGGGGAACTGAGGATACAGTCCCATTGAAGGGTGGCTCCAGTGCTTTGAACCCCGCAGTGCTGAAACATATTGGCTCCTCATTAGATGGTTGAGAAGGGGGGGGGGGGTGTACAAACCCCAAACAGACTGTCCGTTCGATTGATGTCAAAGGGAATCTCTACAGTGTGAAATCAGATCCGGTTCGGATATTAAGGTAATATGTTTGTTTATCTTTCTATTTATTTATTTGTTATATTGCTACTTGAGTAGTACTCGTATGCTGTGACACTCTGGCTTCCAAATTTTCGTTTGTCTATTGAAGGTAATTGCGGCCAATTTGCTGGTAGACTATTGAAACTCATTGCTGTCTGAATCAGTTGTTTTGTTGTTTGACTAATGAGACTCATTATTGTTTGAACCTGTTGATTTACCGGCTGGCTCATTGAAACTGTAGACGGCGTGAAGTTGCAGAATAAAGAAGAAAGTGAATAGAAAAATAGGTAGCGTGACAGGGCGCCTCCTACCTAGATCCCTGCTGCTCGTTGAGGGCCACGGAAGCGGTCACAGCGAGTGACAGGCGCTGTTGCCCCTGGCTTCAACGAGCGGTAGGCGACCCCTCCCCGGGTTTTCCTAACAACTGTGGCGCCGTTGCCGAGGAGGGGAGCAGCACCCCCAAGGCCGCGGCCTTCCCCGATCAACGGGGGGTGCACGGGCTGATGAGTTCAAGCACTAATTAGCTCATTTCCTTGATTAGTTTCATTTTTTGATATTTTTTGAATTAGTTTTTTTTCGATATCTCCCGATCCGCGCGTTTTTGCGCGAGGAGTACGGAGAGCAAAGTTCGACCTCTCGTCGAGGCGAACGTTTTGAGACGTTTTTTGAGAAATTCTAATGGCTAGAAAAGGAGATATGAATTTTTTTGTATTTTTCTAATTAAAATTCCAAAAATCATGAATTTTCTTTTATTTTAATTACGACGAAAAAAAGCGAGATTAGGTGAACCTCGCCCGGACCAAAGTTGGTCCTTGTATTTTTCCCGACATTTTGAGACCTTAGTCGGGGAAAACGGACTCCGTTAGAACGAGTGGTGACCGCCAACAGACAGGAAAAGAGGGAAAAATTAAGAGGAATTAGTGATTTTCTTAGTATTTTTATAAAAATAAAAAAGAATCAGAAGTCGGCAAAAGTGATCCGTTGGAACCCGACTTTTAACTGACTATAAACCGACGGAAAATTTTCTGCCTCGAGAAGTTGGACGTGGTGGCGTGCGGTGGCGTGCAAAACCCTAAAACCCTAATTGGGGGAAACCCTAATTAGGGTAAAACCCTAACCCTAAGTTAGGGAAGGGCGGTGCGTAGCCGGGTGGATACAAGTCTTTCTATCCGACCGGTGATGAGAAAATTTTGTATAAATCCAGTTGACCGAATTGAAATTAATCAATATTGGGAATTTTGTTTTATTAAATAATTTAAGTTGTAAGTTTGTTTAAGTAATAATTTGTCATTTAAA
The DNA here is from genome assembly GCA_003427395.1 of Chara braunii. Classification (NCBI taxonomy): domain Eukaryota; kingdom Viridiplantae; phylum Streptophyta; class Charophyceae; order Charales; family Characeae; genus Chara; species Chara braunii. The sequence continues at coordinate 2,335,715 of BFEA01000055.1, forward strand.
ATCAATTAAAAATCAAAGTAATTATCTAAAATTCTACAAGAAAGGGGAGTCGACTTTATTTCGACCTTGTGATTCCGGAGATACTTCGCTTAACCCCATCCCAACGGGGGGGAAGCCAAGTGCTGCCGAAATTACTCGGCAATTTGCTCAATTTCATTCAATTAAATCTTAAATAATTAAAAAAAATACTTGAAAATTAGCTAAAAATTGAGATACTTGATCTTTCTTGTTAAACATCTTTCGCCCACATTTTGAGGTCTTCGGCCAAACCCTACCCCAACGGGGGGGGAGCCAAAATGCAGCCGAAACTTCGCAAAATTTCCTAATTTAAATTATTAATTCTTACTTTTATATATATATATATATTGAAAGTGATTAGGGAAATTAATTATAAATACGATAGAAATTTGTTTTTTTAAGCGACTTTTCTCTTGTTTCATTTGGCTTAGTTCTGGGTAGGTAGCATTTGTCTTGGGACAATAGTCCCGAACCCCATCCCAACGAGGGGGAGGCGAAACGCTGCCGAAATTTTAGAAAAATCCCGAAATTTTATTTCTTCCCCTGAAAAGCATCAAACTCGGCGGGCTTATATAAGTATTGATCCTTAATATATATAAACTAAGAAAGAAAATTTAACTTAACTAAATACATTTTCTTTAATTTATAATAAAAAAATACAAAAGAATTCCCTAGAAGAAGAAGGGAAAGGGACGTTGCGGTAACCTGGTTTCAGGTGATCCTACTCGCTTGTTCTCGAAGGCGTGAGGCAAGCGACGCGAATTTTTCAGTTATTAATCTACACCTTCCGCTTGCTGGGTTCTCTTTAGCCGTCAGTTGAATGTGGCCCTGGGTGCAAGTAGAGGTTTATGGGGCTACCATTGACTGGGACTTAGAGCCCCCTGAACTCATAGAGGGGGATCTGGTCGAGCTCACGATCCCCGGACGCAGCATTCGACACGCTGACGGCCAGTTTGCGTGGAGGTCCATAATCCTGTCCGAGGACGTGTGGCGTTGGACGTACAGAGAGCACCGGTCGGGGCAAGGAGTGGGCGTAGTGAGAGCCTACTTGTATTTGGGACCGGGTGCGGTGAAGGAGGCCGTGGTGGGCCTCGCGACGACAGGGACTAGTGACGCAGTTAGCAGGGTGCTACGGTACCTAGGGGAAGAGGTAGCTGCTTTCCGAGCGGAGGACGCGAGCGACCCGTTGACCCTATTTCATGGACGTCCTCCTCTTGATATCACGGGCGAGCTCGTAATAGCACGGGACGGTTTTTTTCCGTACAGCGTTAGGAGCCTGCGGGCGATAGTTCCGACGTTCATAGTAGAGAGCGTCTTTGGAGGTATTGGTGGAGTGGTCGAGACATACCTGGCTTATCAGGATCTCAAGATCCTGGCGAGAAGACCTGCCAACCTGGACTATATCTATTATTCGCTCACGACTGGTGGGCCTCGTTGGGGAGACGAGAGAGTTCAGCTTATAGAGCTGATCCGCTCGATAGACGACGAGTGGCCCCAGCCTCCGTGCGTTTGGGATTGGCTAGACCGTGAGCTCTGAGCAGGCCTCGAGTACGTGACCTGCATCGGGCGGCTCTTCTCAGACGACTGGGGGAGCTGGTGGAGTGAGGACGCCGGGCGACCTCTGATATACGGCCATCAGTTGGCGGAATACTACCAGTCCATAGGACAGGCGCCATACCGCGTCGAGGACGAGTTTGACAACGAGGGTTGGGAGCGAGAAGACGACGAGAAGCTGTGGGAGCCAGACTGGGTCGACCCAGAGAGTGAGGTTGACGACGAGGAGATTGACGTTATAGACGCCCATTTTCCCAGGATAGGAGTAGCGGTCCGGGCATAGGAGGTAGAGGAGCGCACCAGGGCGACGGTTGAGTGAGCCAGGCTACTGAACCTATTCGATCATACTGGATCTGAGCGCGAGACTTGTCAGAAGGGTCAGCAACGTCGAGAGATGGAGTGCATCGGAGGGAGTAGAGTGATGCTGACCAAGAGTAGGAGAAGAAATGAGGAGTGACTCAGCGGCCTGGTTAGCTTATGTTTTCTCACGGGAGTCCGAATCGTATAGCGTGAGGAAGCTTGTGAGACCCAGACAGACGGCGGTTGGATACGACATACCACTTCCTGTGGCGTTAGAAGAGGCAGGGCGTGTACCGATACGATACTTGGGAACGTGGCTCGCTGAGGGGCTCTTCCTATGGACAGTGATACTACGAGACGAGCGACCCGAGAGGACTCATGATCTAGAAGGGGTCGGACATCTAATAGCGGATAGAACACACGATTTGGAGATAGGGCTAACGCTTGCAGGGGCGAGCAGGAGCTGGTGGAGAAGCGAGTTGTTGGCCAGAGTGATCGTTAATCAGAAATTAGCGAGACTTGCTGGAGGGAGGACGAGTAGGAGCTGCTTGGTATACGGTCCACCACATCCGACCCTCTACCCGAGAAAGGATTGGCGGTTCGGAGTTCCTACCTTCGTGATAGGGCAAACCTATGGGAGCGTGGATCGTTTAAGGAGAGCAGTGGATCACACACTTTACGCGCTCTGGGAGGGCTTAGCGCCCCGCTTCAAGGAAGTATACTGCGCCATTTGTGCGAGGTGGGGGCCGCCCAGTAGAGAGACCCTTGACGACATCATAGATGTTACGAGTTGGGTGGACTGTCTGAGGCCTATCGATCTGATTAGGTACTGCAGGAGACGGGCAGAGATCGATTACGCGGGGCTAGAGGGCGCGAGATTTCTCTTCGAGGTCGCAGCTTAGGGAATGCCGGGAAGGACGACCACGGCGATGCGTGTAGAAGAGCAACTGGTAAGCACAGGATACACTGTGACAGTACTTCTCCGAGCGTACGTAGACGAGGACTTGACGGCGAGTGAGTGTAGACTACGAGCTAGGGATTTGATCCACGAGCGTAGAGCTGATGTACTGGCGCAAGTGACCTTCCAGACCTCGATTTCCTATGATGTGATGATATGGTCTCATGGTTATATGCGCGCGGAACACTACCACGATGAGACGGTAGCGGAGGCTAGAGCGAGGGTGAGAGGGTGAGCTGGAGAAAGATGTGGACTGAGTATGGAAGAGGAGAGTGAGGCAGTCGGAAGAGTGAGAAAGCGCGTTAAAGAACCACTCTTGAACCAGGTAAAGAAGTTGGGGGACAAGTTAAGGGAGATCTGGTCGTGTCAAGACGAGGGCAAGTTGCGAAGGGCTGAACTTGTGACAAGAGAGTTAGACAATCTGTTTAGGGAAGAAAGAAAGATTATCCAGGCGTAGAGATCAGACTTTCTGGAGAGGGTAAAGGCTAGAAGCGTATCACGCAGAGAAACTAGTAAGCGATCTGCAGAAAGCGAGACAATGGAAGACAAAGTTACGCAGGGGAGTAGCGACGGGACATGAGCGGGACTGCACTACACACGACGGACTGGTACTCATTACATGTGGTAGGGAGACTGGATGGACCATTAGTGTTAGTGATCATAGAACTCCAGCTCCATACCAGACTGTGCATTGTTGAGGAGACAGAGTGTTTTCGCCGTGCCCTGCGTGAGGCAAGGGGGACAGGGCTTTGGATTGGAATAGAAGGAGGACGGAGGATAAAATACGTACTCCGAGTAACACCCTTCGAAGGGCGGTCTCGGATAAGGGCATGGTACGAGACGACCAGAGAGGCTGAGAGGTTGAAGATAAGCGAAGCCAAGAAAGCTGGAGAGTTAGGGAGAGTAGTAACAGATGGTGCAATACTCAGGGTGTTAGCCGCTCACAACCGGTACTGGAAGGAAACGATGAAGACTTTAGACGCGATAGAAAAAGGGGGAGATAGTGAGGACTTTGAGACATTTTATGACATATTGGAGCGGTCAGCGATGAGGCTACAGGTCGTTATAGCACTAACTTACCTCAGCTGTTAGACAGATGACCTCATAATTGTTGAGAAGATAAGGTAGTGGAAATAGAAATTGGAAGCTCTTCGAAGGATAGTGGAAGCTAGAAAGGTCGATGGACGACTTTGGATGGCAGTAGAAGGGCCTTTAGCGGGCTAACCAGGGCTAGGAGAGTTAGCAAGGAGGACGGAGAGAGACGCTCGGAGACTCTTGAGGGGTGTTGATCAGGAGACATTGGCTAGGTTTGAGACCCCGATCTGTCTCAAGGATAGAGGTCCTGTCACGGGTGTACTGCAGATCCGGAGAGGCACGGCCTTGTTRGCCGATCCCGAATGAGAGGTTTACTTAGACACAGGGATTCTTGGGATAGAGAGGGAGGACACGAGATCTGCGACCGGAACGGGACACTGGAAGTGGTAATCAAGGCAGTCGAGAGCTAAGATTGGAGGCGGACGTGAGTCGTGACATAGAAATAGGTCCGGGCTGCCGCGACTGTTACAGGACCGGGCTGCCGCGACTGTCACAGGTCCGGGCTGGCGCGACTGTCACGGGTCAGGGCTGCAGCGACTGTCATAGGGTCGGGCTGTAACAGTTGGCTAGAATACCTAACTGTATCTTCTGACGGTCCAATGGAACCCGACACGATGGGGCCACAACCGACYACGGGCGAAGCGGGAGAAGAGTACAGGGCATTGCCCGATCGAGCACTGAGGGAACTGAAGGAACGAATTAGGCAAGAAGCACCACTAAGATGGGATGACCAAACCAATGACGGAGGGTCTGACATGAGAGGTGAACCAGTTGCGACAGAGCCACAGGAGGCTCTAAAGACGGGTACCTCGAGCGGACGACGAGAAACGACGAGGCGGCGCTCCCCCGAGTACGAGCGGAGGGACACCATAGCGGACAGGTACAGAGACGACTGAAGAGAGAATTTGAGGGATTCCTATTGGAGGGACAGAGATAGAGACAGGGCTCTGCCCAGGCGAGTCTTCGACCCCCAGACAGGGGAGTCACATCCGCTCCCTTACGAGAGCAAGGACCGCTATATTATTACGCACAAGTTCTTAGAGCCTCCTATCTTCAGGGACTATGGTATCACAGAATATCTGGAGAAGTGGGAGCTTCATGCCAGCCGGAGTCAGTGGTCGGAGGAAGAGATTATAGAGAACTTCCTATTTAATGTGGACCCAAGTCTTGGTAGGGAAGTTAAGGAAGCT
>BFEA01000055.1:2362212-2372837 GCA_003427395.1 Chara braunii
ACACACACACACACACACACACACTTGCACGGGGTTTCGAAGCGTTTTTTTTTTTTCTTTTCTTTTTTCTATTTTTATTTTTTTTTACGCAATAGAAAACAACAATGCCCCCCCAAAAAATATGAGCGTGTAGGGTTTTTTTAGCCCTACACGTCCATATTTTTTTATTTTTTTTTCATGCATTAGAAAAAAAAAAAATCCTGCACCAAACTAGGCTGGTCGGCCGTGGCTGAACCTGGCCGATTTGGCCGTCGGCCGAGGCCGCGGCCGATTTCCGTCCCCGACCGCGGCCGGGCGTGCAACATAGTCCCCCTATCACTAGATTGTGGGAGAGAGGTAGTACCTTGGGTAAAATTTTAAAAAATTTAACCTTCTTCCTTATATCAATTAGAGCATAAATTGAAGCGTAAGACCATTCGATATTATCTATAACCGTCACTACCCAACGGCCCAATGAATCTGAGAACGCATCGGTGATGGATACTTGAAGGTCCTTATGAAACAAAATTGTTGTTCCCTTCCTTGTTCCATCAGATTCTGCAGGAGACAAAAACTGAGGCACCTGTCACTTCAACTGTGCCTCTGCAATTTTTTCTTTAGCTTCGTCTCTTGAAGCAGAATTACTAGAGTTCTGTTTTGATGAATCCATGACTTTAGCCTATATCATTTTCGTATGTCGTTTGCATCCCAGGCCTCGTATGTTCCAAGAGGTTAACCTAAGCTTGTTCATTGACACTATCCTTCCCTATGACTTGGATCAGGGAAAAAAGCGGAGGAGGAAAAGTGGAGATTCCCTCACCTTCAACTGGAGTGACTAAAATTATTCCACGCCCTTTCAACTTCAAGGAGGTTAGGTTGGACTTCCTCCTTTTGTGCTCCCTAACTTCTAGACCATTGCCCTGCAATGGGTTTAACAAACTTTTGTCAAAGGATTTTGATATAAGGTTGTGGTCTCTTGATAACGGTTAATGGTACTCAATTAATACATCTCCGAAAATGGCCTCTGTCGTGTACACCGTATGGACGTGCAACTTTTTCTCGTTTTTTATTTACACCAACGGGCACCATATCCTTTTGGACTTCACCATTTGTTTTAAATTATTTTCACTAGGCCTTACATCAAAGGCAGCAATTGTGAGTTGCACTTTGTTCCCCTCTTTCCTTGTCCTTACCACCCTTTTACCTCCCCCGTAACTACGATTGTGTAAAAACGGACATTTTTTAATTTTTGAACGAAACTTTTTTTTTTTTTTCTTGACTTTTTTGTTGTTTCTTCTCATGTGAGTTATGTTGTTATGAGGGATATCTTGTATTTCATATTCCATAAAATGTGACAAACTATTGAATATTTTATACAATGTAACGTTTGCTAGGGGTATATTATTTTTTTAAGTCATTTATGTTGACATTTTTTTCTTTTTTGCGACTTTTGTACACAATATTTACCTCTCTTGGTGTGAAAAAATAAATCGTTCAACGGTTTGGCTCTAGATGCATCATAAATTTTACTGTTATTTCATGAATTTCGCTATGATTTTCTATAATCATTTTTGGATTTATAGCCTTTTTGTGTTATATTTCTCTATTGACTCGTATTGGTAAGAGAATGATCCTCCCATAGTTGTAATCGGTGTCGTTGCAGGTACCACGATATAAATCATATTTGCCATTTGAACTGTTGGGTGTACCAATTTCGTTCGTATTTTTTTCCCTGTCTCGATCACAAAGGAATACAATCCTGTAATATTGATGTTATAAAGGTCATCATTTACAATAATAATAACATAGTAATAATCATATTTTTTACATTTACTCAAATTCACAAAGATTCATCATACATTGGTGCATATTCTGCACAATATTACAAAATGATGAAATTCACATGACAAAAAACTTATTCATTCCGATATCAATATGTGAAAAAAAAAAAAAAACACTCATGCATTCGAGACCAGAGTTTTTTTTAGTTCTACTTCAAAATTCAATAAGACATAAACCACAATAAGGACAATCGTATACATTTTTGCACCATTCATTATGCTCTTGAACTTCGTGTGTGATACTAATTTAAACCCAAAGTACCATATTGCATACCGTATCTATATCTACAATGTCATCTCCTTCACTGTCAAAACAACCAACACACCCGGTTTATAATTCATGTGCCAGTTATCACCATATTTAACATGCACGCTTGTTATGTATTATACAATTTCATTAATTACACAAATATGAACAGAGCAACGTCTAAACAACCAATAGACGCAGAGCAATACCAACTTGATCCATCTTTACAGCGAGTGACAATATGTTATCATCCCTCACGTGCATGGTTGCCCATACCACATACACTAATGGTTAATAGGTGGTGTCATTTTCTGCAAATTTTTTACCGAAACTGCCATATTTCTGTGAATTTTTTATTTTTTTTCTTGTTTAATTTTTTATGTGATATCTATATGTTTTAGGGTATATCTGTATTTTATTTCAACTTATTTGGACCAGTAACAAAAAAATTGGCAAAAACACCGAATTCGAAGAATCATTTGGCGAACTTCGAAAGCTACTCCGAATAGGGTTTTATAGTGTTTTTGAGATTTTTTTTTTTTTTTTTTCCTGTTTGTTTTTTTGATGTTTGTATTACGATCCTGCATTGTTTGTTCGCAAAATGTTTGAGGACATTGTTTGTGGTGATGCGGCAAAAAACCCCGAATTTTTGGCCTTCCATTAACAACCTCTCAACATTGTCTCCATTGCAAACTCAACCCATATGCAAGATGTTATACTCACTTATCCACGAACTAGCACAATTGCACACACTCTCGGTAAGATATCAAACAATGTGTTTCGCACACTTCCTTTCGAAACCATATAAATCATACAAAGGTGATCCGAAAAGGAGTTTTTTTACATCCTTAAGTTTTTCGTCATCTTGCTTCGCAAATGAGGACGTATATGGTATGCTCACAAATATCATTGAAATATATGCATTCATGCGAGAGCATCCTCAATAGTGTCTCTTATCGTACATAGGTTTTCCTCAACTTTCTCCTACAATTTATAAACATAAAATGCTGAGTTGTCACAGTCTTCCTCACCCCATAATGCATTGCATATCACCTCTACTAATCTTCCACCCTTACCCGTGCATGCCACACAATTAACTCTACATAAGTTTGCATCACATAAATAAATTCGCACTTAACAATATGATATCAATTAGGCTGCAGCCCCCTCTTCGTTTTGCATGAATTATATTGCCACTTTGTTGCACAATCTACTACATCTTTCTAACTCCGACCTGAAGTGATGAGACTATGTTTGGTGATGATATCACAAACTTGTAGGCTATGTATCCCCTGCGCATACAGACATGACGGTTTGGATCGAGGCCTGCAGTCGGGGTCATGGTCACGGTCAGGAATGACCCGCTACTGCTGAGGGCAGGAGGGTCCTGCCAATCATGATCGGGACACCGGCGGTGGGACCAGGGCCCCACCCCACCATAAAGAAAAAGAAATAAAAAATGGGGAGGTCCAAACAAGTTTTTTTTTTTTATGTTTTTTTTTTAATTGATTGATTGATTGATTGATTGATTGATTGATTGTTTGGTTGGTTGATTTGATTGATTGATTGGTTGATTGGTTGATTGTTTGGTTGATGGATTGGTTGATTAATTAATTTATTTGTAGGGGAGGGGTCGGTTGCCCCCCCGACACACAACACACCCACAATTGTTTTTTTTAAATCCATTTTTTTTTATTAAATATTTATTTTTTTATTTTCTACGTTCATGCGTTGGGGACTCGCTAACCGGTCCGAGGAAATCTATCTGCCTTGATTGCCAAAACTCAGCGTTGGCGTGACCATGGCGGAGCAAGGAAGAACACCGGGATGTTACGGGGGCATGTCGGGCGAGTTGTGACATGCTCCTAGGTATAACTGGTCAGCCTGGTCTCACTTGACTTCTGTCAGGATTCCTGGTTAGGTGGAGGAAGGAGAGCGCGATATGTGGAGGCCATCAGCAGGTGGGATCCAAACGTTGCATCATACCTGACGAGACCGATCGGGGGTTATGCCCCTCGATCTTTGATATGGAGGTTTTTGTGGGGGTGTTCTGCCCTAACATTGTTGTCAGGGTCATTTCGCGAAGGTGGAGAGACAGAAGCCACAGGAGATTGTCGTACTTCTCATGTTTGCTGCACGACAGGGGTACGCGCGGATTTAGCTTACGATCTCCAGCAAGAGCACACATTGACTTCGCCAATTGGATGTGCTCACCTGTCGTGGCCCGTTGTCAGGCGGCCACAAGCAGTGCGGCGCCTGAAATCTGCGGCTTTGGGACTTAGGCTCAAGGACAAGTCTGTGTTTTGACGGTACTCTGGTTTGATTGGGCGACAGAAATTAGGGGAACTCAGGGTACCCCTGATTCAGGGCACACTAAATCTTACAAGTAACCCTCAAAGATAGCGAGATGGGTGGGCGCACTTGGCGTATCTAGAGACCGTTATTTCCGGCCGTTCGGAGGGCTGGAGCCCGATTAGCCTGCCGCGGAGAGGCATCGCGGAGACGGGCCTCGCCGCAACGTTTTTGCAGCATACGACCGCRGCCGAAATGAGGCCTCAGATTTTTGTGTATTTTAGTACCAAAATTAAAGATGGGGAGAAGGGATTAAGATCAATAGGGGAGAARAKAAAAACATAATATCCCTTAATTTCTTTATTTTTCACGGCATTTACTTATAGGGGGAATACCCTTGTTATTTTATGTTTCCGGCAATGAAATTGAAAATGGGRARAAKACTAAAAATGAAGAAKGGAAAAGGGGAACGARAGAAYTTCAACTAYTCCYTTTTAAACCCTTCGGGAATTAATTTTTGAGAATTTGCGATTATTATGTTAATTCGGACAATAGAATTAAGAAAAGAGAAGGGTAATTAAAAAGTGAACAGACGAACARAAATTAATGATTACTCGATGCGTGCTCTGACTTCGCATGGAAWAACCGCCGTTGGGGCGGAACCCAGATCTGATCGAATTCTCTGAACTTTCCRGTTTATCTGATTATGATTACTAACCTCACTGAGYTAGCCCGTAGTCGCATGGACGGCGTGGGATGGTGCTACCTTGGACAGACAGGATGGCATTTGGCGTGGTACGGATACGTGGCTCGGAGAGATTCGGTATTGTTGCGAACTGGCTAYGTCCTACGGTATTCGGTGTGAATCTGGTTCGGAATGGGCTCGGCGGCACATTGCTTCAGGCTTGGGGCCGCTACGGTGAGTGGGCGGCCACGATGGAGATTTATTACCAGGTTCGGGACCTTTCCCGTAGAGTACTTCCACGCCCGGCGCCACTATGACGGTGTGTTTCATGATCGGTACTATCACGRCATTGCTGCACAAGTACGGTATTCGGCGTTGGTGACGGCACAGGCTGCTGTAATTCAGAGAGGTCGGGTTCGGCTCAGGTATGGTGACRCAAAGCTGGCATGACTACGTCATTAAGACTCTTTGCTGCTTGAACCGGTCGAATTATCGTTTGTCTATTGAAGCAGCTGGTCTGGAACAGCGATGGTACACAGGTTCGGGACAGGTACGGAACTGGCACGATGTTTGCAGCATCACAYGGTRTTCAGCATTGGACTGGTGTGGGTTGMTGYTGTTGGGGAGGATCATTTCAGTTCGGTATTGGCTCGACACAGGCTTGGTACTGGGACAGTCTACTGTAGCCTGTTCCCATTCTTTTGTGGTTCGGTGACGGGTACGGCTTTAAAATGRCATATTGTAGTTCAGCCTCATTGGGCTCTTCCCCTTCATCGGCTCAGTTCTGGAACGATTGTCTAAGGTCCCGTGCTATTGATCTGGAATGGACGTTGGCTTGGTATACTCGAGATTGTTTGGTACCGCTTTCGGACGGGGTCTGCAGACTGCAGTCGGGAACATGATCATCGGAGCGGCGTGCTGCTGTTGAAGAAATGGTCCCTGATCTGGGAACAGGGATGGTCCGGAGAGGCACTATGATTTTGGCCTCGCGCTRCTGCTAGAGGGGSCAGGGCCTAATTCCTGGGTACTRGACCCTGGTCCTCGGGGGCAATAGCGCCGATGCGGCCAGTACTGCAGGAACTGCTGCGCTAGCCCCAGTCAAGGGGAGAGAGAATATGTARCCGAGCGRCAAAGGGRGGRACACAGTGCGCACGGTGTACCCAGCCCTCCACTCGTTGAGTCAGGATTTCAGACTGGCTGGTCCCCTAGGCGCTACGGCGTGCGCATGCAAGGAGGGAAACACAGTACGTGAGTATSTGACGTGCGCCATAGGTAGAAGAGCATGCCAGCTGTGTGCGCTGSCCCCGGGTACTCTGGACAGATATCGGAAGAATGTTGGATGGTATGGTTGTGTGAAGRGGAGACCGTACGRCGAACACAGAGACTGGCGTGTAAACAAGCGAGCAAGGGCCTGGCTGGATCAGCCAGCAGAGCCTGCACCCCTCGTGAGATACTAACGACGCGTGCCTGGAGTACGCTGAAATCTGAGACACCCAAGTTCGTGTTCGCGATCCTTCACGTGTACGAGCTGCAGTTCTCAAGACTAGTTTGAAAGGGCAKTCAGGAGGGCTCTATGCCKGYAGCTGGCAGATCCCACTGTGCTCTKGCAGGGGAGCAAGAGCTGGCCTATGATGTATGAAATGAAGACGRGCGAACAAAGGTAACTCTGACACGCACGCTCAGCGCCCCCTACAAGTGAAACGGCTAAGCGGYAAATCCCCGTTCAWGTTCTYTCGTGTTTGCTTGACTAGGATTCCAGCCCTCGTGTGTGACGAGGCGCGATTTCCCCATGACWTTATCARGGTTAYCKTGAGAACCCCGTTTGAACYGAGTKAYCGAAACTCASGGAGTTCACGAGCGTGATAAAGGAAGGCTAGCTYGATTCTGGTCATTTGAGCATGAGAGTGGGGAGAGAGGGGTTGAGCAGTGGACACGGACTCGAAAAGTTGSACGATCTGCCATAATTCTGTAAACGAGCTTTCTTCCTCCAACAGCCAACGCAACCAGATACAGGTSCCGTCCCGATCAGCTAGWACCTGGGCTAAGAATGACAAAGGACTCTCGGGACAGAATGTGCAAACGTGCGTGTGAGTGTTTATGACCGAAAGAGAGAGAGYGCAAGATTTGGACAGAAGGGGGGATACAAATCAGAGCGTGAAAGCGTGAAATTAGTACACATGTYTGACGTCTTCCCGATGAGAGTGAAAGCAAGTGGCAGCGCGGGCGGCTGAAGCTGACCCGAGTTAAGGCCCGCTGCCCCGTCTAGGACTGGGTTTATTCAGCGGCGAACATTCTCTAGAGAACTGACGGAGCGATCTCCAAGTTTGACGTCTCTGTTGAAAGTCAGAACCGTTTACCCTCGCCCGACCCTCGTTCGCTTGACATGCATGACAACCGATGCTCTGATCTGAGAACTTTCTTGAGTCGTGCTCCCTTGCTTTAGGACGGGGGAACTGAGGATACAGTCCCATTGAAGGGTGGCTCCAGTGCTTTGAACTCCGCAGTGCTGAAACATATTGGCTCCTCATTAGATGGTTGAGAAGGGGGGGGGGGGTGTGTACAAACCCCAAACAGACTGTCCATTCGATTGATGTCAAAGAGAATCTCTACAGTGTGAAATCAGATCCGGTTCGGATATATTATTATCGCTTCCAAATTTTCGTTTGTCTATTGAAGGTAATTGCGGCCAATTTGCTGGTAGACTGTTGAAACTCATTGCTGTCTGAATCAGTTGTTTTGCCGGTTGAATAATGAAACTCATTATTGTTTGAACCTGTTGATTTACCGGCTAGCTGATTGAAATTCTAGATGGCGTGAAGTTGCAGAATAAAGAAGAAAGTGAATAGAAAAATAGGTAGCGTGACAGGGCGCCTCCTACCTAGATCCCTGCTGCTCGTTGAGGACCACGGAAGCGGGGACAGCGAGTGACAGGCGTTGTTGCCCCTGGCTTCAACAAGCGGTAGGCGACCCCTCCCCGGGTTTTCCTAACACTGTGTTAGGGTCAGAGAGAGAGAGAGAGAGAGAGAGAGAGAGAGAGAGAGAGAGAGAGAGAGAGAGAGAGAGAGAGCAACAGAAAAATTTCCCAAAATTAAATAATCATTCTAAAGTAAAATTACATTCTAAATTTCAAATTTTCATTCCATCTTAAAAAATGTCATTCCAATTTTAAAATTTTCCGTCTTACTTGAAAACTTTCCTTCCAAGAATGGGGTATCCCTTCTTATTTGAACTGCATGCTAGAGCTAGAATGAAAGTCTGGATGAGTTCATGAAATATTTTAATTGGGCTGTCATTCTAAGTAAGGATTTCCAGTCATAAATATGTTAATCCAATTTAAATTAGACCATATTTGTTGTAGTAGAATGAAAGTCTAATTAAAACATTTCATAAACTCGTCCAGTTTTTCATTTCATCTTGAACAAATAGATGTAGTTGGAAGGGAAAACTGATAATTAGACGGAAACTTGTCAAATTAAACTGGAAATTTGAGAATTGAACAAACATTAGAATGATAATTATTTATTATAAAGATTGTTTTTTTTATGGAATGTTTTTTCAACTTTTATTTCTCATGGGAATTTTTCTGTTGAAAGAGAGAGAGAGAGAGAGAGAGAGAGAGAGAGAGAGAGAGAGAGAGAGAACGAGAACGACATGTAAGAGCGTTGAGCCTTTAACTATAGTTTGATAGTCTATGTTTTGTATTAGACTAGGGTTCAGGCGATTTGTGTTAACTTTGGTGTTTTCTTTTTTCACCGTTGGGGTATATTTAATAGACTAAGGTTCAAGCGATTTGTGTTAAATTTTGTCGTAATTTGTTACGATTCTTGTGTAGCATTTTGCATGCAAGGGAATGAAAGAGAGAATATCTCTCTGTAGAAACGCCATTATGGTGGGTGGTGTGGTTTCCTTGTGAGAAGGTGCAGATTAGTGGAAATGGTTTTGCCTAAATCGCGATAAGGTGTGTCGGTTTGCAGGGTGTTTAACCCCTCCCACGCGGGAGGTAAGGTATTACCGCTTAGACATTGAATGTTGGTCAGGTATTCATTTCATCTTAATAGGTTGGTATCAGCTGTCATCTTAATTCTTAAGTTAGAATGGTGAGTATTGCTCCACTAGGGCTTCGTCATGGAGGGTGCTATCGGGCACGGCGGTCCCACACCCAGACGCAAAGTAATTATTTTAGTGTCGGACCTCACTGTCGTATCACGCAGGAGTTTTAGAAGAGTTTCAGCCAAAGACCAACTTCGACTATGTGGGCAAGCTATACCTCTCGCGGCTCCCTGCAACGGGACAGAGACCCCACGAGGTACATTTCACCTCCACCTGCGGGAGCTGTCACCATCCCTTAGGTGGGTGTATCCCTACTGAGCTACTTACTCACGTGCGAAGGCTTTTACTTGCAATCGCAGAGGTAAGTCAGCCGAGGGCGTTTGCTCGATCGCCATAACATAGGCATACGCGCGGTTGAACGCCTAAGACTGACCCGTATACTTGTCGGGCATCGGGGCGCTGATCTCCCGAACCGACTTACAAATCAGGTCGACTCGACTGACGAACGTTCACTCATACTATATTTTGAATATAAATAGTTTCTATAGGTATGACTCATAACTTATCCCATTTTTCAAGCAGGATCCTTCTCAGTACTTAGATTATCAGGGGTTGCGCATAAGACACATACCCGTCTTACCTAGTGATTAAGCCCATTCGACATATCGCTCTATGAAAACCATTTCACCATAGCATACATACATGTGAAATGAGATAAGGCTGAGTAACTAGGCAAGGAGATGTCACACACACATAACACATTGGCGAGAACAGTCTGAATTCATCAAAGAAAATATAGGTCATTGACCTTTTAAACAATGTAGATGAAATGAACATGACATGAATAAGGCTTCTCGCCTTAGCAATATTCCTAATTTTCCTAACAATTAGGGAAAACACAAGGTTGGGTACTCAAACCAAGTGTAAAAATCGCGCATTGACGAGGTGTCTGGATCAAGGTCTAAGATAACGTAAGTTTCTCAGTGGGTCGCAGTGAATAGCATGTGGTTGGTCGTTTTACTGATCTGCAGACAAGAGTCAATCACATTACACAATTCTAGCAGAGTCAACCATTCATTCACTTCCACACACATCACTCTTACGCTTCCAACCTTTTCAACCAAACATTCCCCTTTCGACTTAGTCATTCAAGGATATCTTTTGACCAAACACAGACCCTTTAGACAATGACCCGAAACAGAAATGCCATTTAGTGCAAAGGTTGATGCAAAGTGTGGGTGTAGAGGGTGAGTGAGGGTTGAGTTGGCGAACCAACCTGTTACCATAAGGCAACAACATATAGTCTTGTATAGACTTATAATGAGTCTTCTTCATCAGGATGACCTGCAATCACACACAGGTCAACAATGTCTCAACACCTCGTCGCCATCGACATGACCAGTGTTGTCACGCGGGGATCCCCAAGGCCAAAGCCGGGGTGGGGGTTTCACCCCCGCAACCCCGCCGCGGGGATCCCCGACCCCCGGCCCCTCCAAATGAACCCCGCACGTGCCCCACCCCCGCACCACCG
>BFEA01000055.1:2373013-2391782 GCA_003427395.1 Chara braunii
CCCCGCACCCCGCTAAGCTCCGCCCCAGCCCCGCACCCAGGGTGACCCCGGGCTCACCAGGTATGGGTGTAGCCCCGGGGGGGGGCCGAGGTGGGCCCAAAACTGCAATTTTGCAGTTTGGCCCAGGGGGTGCAGGGTGCCGCTGCGCACCCCCCTGTATTTTTTTTTTTTTTTTTTGAATTTTTTTTTGAATTTTTTTTTAATTTTTTTTTTGGGGGGGGTCCGGAGCCAGGGTCAGGGGTGCCCACCCCCGGACCCCCGGACCCCCGCCGGGGCCCCGGGGCCGGGGCTCGACAACCCTAGACATGACCCCATCTGAAGTTCATTATAGTGAACTTCATTTTTGTCGGAATAATAGTACATCGATACAATTCCCCATAGGCAGCCTCTCTAACCTTTTATCAGATCAACTTTTTGGGACAGTCGTCTGAAGGAAGATAAGTATATAGCTAACGTCGCCAACTTTGCCCTTCAGACATACGTAGACAAAATACCATTCATCTCATATAGAGTGAAATCATAAGATTGACATCAATCAATAGGTTAAGATAGCAGGACATGCCACACAGGGTCACATTCCTTCTACCTCCACCTCCGTAGAGTCAAGAAGCGGTCTGTTAATAACGGATCCATCTCTTCTCATGGTCTTCACTGTTCCCTGTCTATTGAGAAGATTAGTAACAGTATGGTAGACTACTCGGTATCTACCCATCCCTTTTACTGGCGTCTGTTTGTGATAGGGCAGGCCTCGAGGGCCTTGCTCCTCTTATCTACTGTCTTGCATTAGATCAGGTCAGATGGTGATAAGGCAGGCTTCTCGGAGCCTCGCTCCTCTTACCACCTTAACCTATTAATTACTACAGATATATATTGTTAATATGGTGGTAAGGCAGGCTTCACGGAGCCTCGCTCCTCTTACCACCCTAGCCTTTTAGTTACTATAGTGATATATTGTTAATACGGTGGTANTTAATATGGTGGTAAGGCAGGCTTCACGGAGCCTCGCTCCTCTTACCACCCTAGCCTTTTAGTTACTATAGTGATATATTGTTAATACGGTGGTAAGGCAGGCTTCACGGAGCCTCGCTCCTCTTACCACCCTAGCCTATTAATTACTACAGAGATATATCATTAATATGGTGGTAAGGCAGGCTTCACGGAGCCTCACTCCTCTTACCACCCTAGCCTATTAATTACTACAGAGGTATTTTGTTAATATGGTGGTAAGGAGGGCTTCACAGAGCCTCGCTCCTCTTACCACCCTTGCCTATTAATTACTACAGAGATATATTGTTAATATGGTGGTAAGGCTGGCGTCCCGGAGCCTCGCTCCTCTTACCACCATGTTAATTTACCTCCCCTTAGACGAACCCCTGTGTCTTAGTGTCACTGTGTTTATTGTGTCTCTGAAACTGTCACGGTGTTGGCATGTGTCACTGTGCACTATGCATCACCGCGCACTATGTATATGAGACTGTGTGACTGCATATCTGCGTCACAGTTTATGTGACATTGAGTCTGTATGTGTGACCCTGCGTATCCGTGTCATAGCGTATGTGACACTAAGTCTATGTGTCACTGTGTATCAGTGTCACGGTATATGTAACACTTAGTCTGTGTGTCACTGTGTATCAGTGTCACGGTATATGTGACACTAAGTCTGTGTGTCACTGTGTATCGGTGTCACGGTATATGTGACACTAAGTCTGTGTGTGTTGTAACCCTGTGTATGTGTCACCGCGTGACCGTGCGCGTGTCACTTGTGTATGCGTCACTGTATACGTCACAGTCTGCTGTGTGTTTCACGACGTTTGTTACCGTGACTGTGTGTGTCACTGTGCCTGTGTCTCACAGTGCATGCCACAGTCTGTGTCACATTGTATGTGTGTATTTTCACTGTTTGTATATATTTGTTGTGCGTGTATGACACTGTGACCGTGTGTCTGTGTGTAGGAATCTGTGTCACCGTGACTGTGCACTGTGTCACAATATCTGGTGTGACTGCATATCTGTGTCACAGTGTATATGACACAGCAACTGTGTCTGTTCCACTGTGTATGCGCGTGTTTCGCTGTGTATGTCACTGTGTACTTCGTATCTGTGCCTCTGTGCAGCTGTGTGACCGCGCATCCGAGTGTTTTACTGTATGTGTCACAGTGTCACTGCCTGTTCCACTGTGACTGTGTGTGTCACAGTGTCTGTGTCTGTTCCACTTTGGGTCGCTGTATACCATCGTGTATCTGCGTATTCACCGTACGTCTGTGTATCATCGCGATATCTGTGTATGTTATGTCACCGTGCACTGTGACTGTGTCACCGTACATCTGTGTGACTGTGTACCTGTGACTGTACCTGTATGTCACTGCGCACTGTATGTGTGCCACATCCTCACCATGTCCGTGTCTCACTGCGTGCGCGTGTCATAGTGCACTGTGTTTCACTGTGGACTGTGTGTGTCTCACAGTTTCATTACGCCTGTGTGTTGACGTCCATTTGTCTGTCTGTTTATTTATCTCTGTCTGTTTTGTATGTGTTTGTCTGTATCCCCCCTTGTCTGTTTTGACTGTGTTGCTCCGTACCTGTCAGTTTATCAGTTTCCTGTTTCCTGGCATACTGTCGAGGTTCAATCTCACCATGCCGACGTCAGATGCATCACACCCCGTGAGTCTCCGCCTTCGCAGACGGTAATCAGCGAAGCAGGTAAGAATAATAATAATAATAATAATAATAATAATAATAATAATAATAATAATAATAATAATAATGCACAAGAATATGAGCGATAGCGAACTTCAGAAACCAAGCAGCATCATACACAAGAGACCAGACGGTCGTGACCTCGAACCAACAGCAGAATTGCATTACGAGTTTCACCAACTAAGAAGACACCAAGAGCTCATAATGGACCATGCTGGTATAGTCTCATCATCATCAACGAAAAACCAATGTCGGTATCCTATCTGGCGCTCGGCGCTACGAATGACAGATCCTATCTAGCCTAGACTACAGTGCCGCTGATGACGTCAACGGCTTCCCAAGTATGAGCAGATCTCGGCCAATGCCGCACGCGTCAAGCACCAGGTCTGTCTCTCGTATCACTCACAACCTCTATCCCCAACACACAGATGCCACGTGCACTCAGAACCTCCATACACCTAATAGTAATAATAATAATAATAATAATAATAATAATAATAATAATAATCACAATAATAACAGCAAGACAGATTAGCAATAGCGAACTTCAGTACTCAAACAGCATCATATACACAAGACCAGACTGTCGTGACCTCGAACCAACAGCAGGATTGCAGTACGAGTCCCACCAACTAGGAGCTATAAGTGACAACGTGGGAATAGTCTCATCATCATCATCATCAAAGAACCAATCTCGACAGCCTGTCCGGTGTTCAGCGCCCTGACTACAGATTGCAGATCCTATCTAGCCTAATCTACAATGCTGAAGATGACGACAACAACTCTCCGAAGTACGAGCAGATAGCGGCCAATGCCCCACGCTTGCTGCACCAGGTAAGTCTCTCGTATCACTCACAACCTCGACCCCCAATTCACAAATGTCACGTACACCCAAGGATCGCCATGCACCTTCTTTTTTTTTTTTTTTTTTTTTTTTTTTTTTTTTTTTTTTTTTTTTTCCTTCTTCTTCTTCTCCTTCTTCTTCTTCTTCTTTCATCTCCTCCTCCTTTCATCTTCTTCTTGCGCACTCCTCGTCCACGTGATCGCCTTCCTCCCTCTGCGCACCTCCTCCTGTCGCACACCGTAACGGCACGGACCAGAACAAGAACCGACACCTCTCACATAGTACAGGATAGCGCAACAGAAGGCTAATATGCCTACGATCACCCAATCAATGTCGTAATGCAAACCAAGCATGTATTATTTATCATTACATGGTGCGAAGGGGCCTGGCACCCACACAGAAAGAATGCGTCAGTCCCACGCATACACAAACGAAGAGAAGGGAATCAGACGAAGAAGAGGGGAAAAAAAATATGGGAATGCCGTCACCACCAAGTCTTCGGTATAGGTCCCAAATACTCCCTCGCCCAACGTCTCAGTCCCAAGGTTGCGTCTAAATCCAAATGTCGTCAAGTCCCAACTCACAAATCTCTGTCTTTCTCTCTCTCTCTCTCTCTCTCTCTCTCTCTCTCTCTCTCTCTCTCTCTCTCTCTCTCTCTCACCGAGTCACATAACGGACAGCTTGGCACAATCCTCATGTATACACGGACGGAGAGAAGGGGATCAGACGAAGAAGACTCTGAGGGGATCAGACGAAGAAGAGGGGATCAGACGAAGAACTTGAAGAGGGGGAATATGGGAATGCCGTCAACACCAAGTCTTCGGTATAGGTCCCAAGCGATTCCTCGTCCAATGTCTCAATCCCAATGTCGAATCTGAATCCAAATGTCGTCAAGTCCCAAAGTCACGAATCTCTCTCTCTCCCTCTCTCTCTCTCTCTCTCTCTCTCTCCCTCTCTCTCTCTCTCTCTCTCTCTCTCTCTCTCTCTCTCTCTCTCTCTCTCTCTCTCTGTCTGTGCGTCTGTATGTATGTGTGCGTGTGTGCGTGTGTGTCTGTGAGCCTGTAAGTCAAGTCCAGCGGGGCAGGACGGTGTGATTGAGAGTTGCTCAGGGTTAGTTCAGGGAAGTCGAGTTCAATTATAAGAGTGTCATTTGAAATTCAGCATGTTTTGAAATGTACGAGTGGAGTATTCGAGATCCAATCTGCTTGGCATTTGCTGTCCAATACGGAATATCCGGTCATGCATCTGTAGTGTTTCGATAAAGGCGTAATGCTGGTCGTGCTGTGAGTCTTGGACCATTCCCTTGAAGTTCGTTTACGGTGGTCCGGTCGTCTTTAAGACTCCACGCAATGAGCAGCCCACTCCTCAGCGACTTCGACCTTCACGATGCAGCACCCAACCTCCCGCAAGAGCTTTGCGACCACAAATCCGCACTAACTGTGCTCGAAGATCTACGCCCGTGCGTCTGTGATGAGCGTGTGTGAGTATATGGGTGTGTGTGTGTGCTTTAAGTGTGTGTGATGAGTGTGGGTGTTTTATTACCGTAGCGAGCCGACAGGCCAAGGAGTCAGGAGAGTTCTCTCTCCCTCTCTCTCTCTCTCTCTCACACACACACACGCACACACATGTGATGTATATTTCCACGTTGTAGCATTAGATTCATTTGCTTTATTTATTTATTTATTTATTTATCTATTTATTTATTTATTTATTTATTTATTTATTTATTTATTCAATCACGCTATGGATGGGAGTAGCGTTAGGCGAGCTGTGGGGTAGGAGACTTACCCGTTTTCTCTCGCTCGCTCCCTGGTTGTCGCCATCGTCGTCGTTGTCTTTGTCGTCGCCCCAATCGTCTTCGTCGTCTGCGTCGTCATCGCCGGTCGTCGTTGTTGTCATCACCACTTCCCCTCGTTCTCTCTCTCCTCCTCCTCCTCCTTTCTTCTCATTCTTCTTCTCCCTCTGAATGATAAGGTTCGATGAACTTTTCCACACCACCTCCAGTGACAAACCGCCGAGATCACTGCGAACCAAACACTTCACCGGACCTTTCAATCGGTAGGAGCGACGGCGGTGTGTACAAAGGACAGAAACATGATCAACTCACGCTGATTAGGCATTCCTCGTTTAAGATCGATAATTACAACAATCTACTCCGTCGTGACGAACCCCTTCCCTTTCTCCATCTTCTTCTTCTTCTCCTTCTTCTTCTTCTTTCTCTTCTTCTTCTTCGTGCTTTCTTCTCCCTCTGCGCGGTCTCCTCCTACCTCTGTCTCGCTTTTCTCCCTCTTCTTCTCGGAGTCCTCCTCCTTCTTCTTCTTCTTCTTCTTCTTCTTCTTCTTCGCTCTACTACTTCTCTCTCGCTTCCAATACCTCGTTGTTCCCTCCTCGCGGTCCCTCCGCTGTTCTTCCCCTTCTTATCTACCCCCAGTCTGATCTACTCGTCGCGCGGCGGCCTTTCTCCTCCCGTTCGAAGTCATCCCTTCGTCGCGCTAGTTTTTTTTTTTTTTTCCCCGCTCTGCTCTGCACGCGCTGCGCCCCTCGATCGCACCGCCTTGCCTGCTCTCATTCTCCATCTCGTTTCCGCGCTCCTCCTCCCAACGCGTCTCTCCTTCCTCCATGTCGCGATCTTCCCCGCTCCCATTCTCCATCTCCGTCGCAGTAGACCTCCCGAAACCCACTTCTCACACTGCCGTCGGTCTCGATTCCTCCGAGCGACACACTCGACTTCGAGGTCGAGATCCGAGTGAGCTGACCGGTAGCCGACACTCCTGATGTGGCAGCATAGGTGACCCCCTTCCTTTTCGATGAACCTGTCATCGATCCTACGACAAATTCGCCCAAGTAAGCCATTTAAAAATATTCGTGGAATAATATTAGATGAAGTAAAATAAATAAATAGAATAACAGCAAAAAGAGAAGAATCTAACCGAAAAAAAATAATAATAATAAAAAAATTATCAACTACCCCGTAATGACAGTTGTCATACACGGGTAGCATAACATTGTGGATTCACGCCCCACGGCCTAACACCTAACTATTTCTAACTACTTCTATTGCAGAGGTCACGGGTTCAAGCCCCGACCGACCGAAACCGGGTAAACAAAAGAGGAGGCCCCTTTTCAAAAGGAAGCTAGCTCAAAGGGCAGTAGGCCTCAATCCCTATGTCTCCCACTTGTCAGTTTGCACCTAAAACTACCAAGCTAGCTCCCACTTCAAGTGAAAAGGGGCAGCTCAGCTATTTGTAGAGTACTCAGGCTCTGCCCATCTAGTGGTTTGAGCCTGTATTTTAGTCTGTGCGTTTGCACGCTTGCTGGTCCGTGTGCCTGTCCGAGTGTTTGTTGGATCGAGTGGGTGTATGACCCGTAGGGGCATTTTTGAAAGGTCTGCAGTCCGGTACTTACCTGTAGCCGTGACATTGAGGGTTGCAGTGGGGGAAACACTCAGGTGGCGAGAAAAGAAGCCCGCGGTACTTAGAGTAACGGAAAACACTTAGGTAGCAGGTTGGTCGGTACAACACTTAATAGAGGTAGATGTACCGAGTACTCTAGGCTGAGCAGAGGAAGACAAACCTTGACATTTTTGGACGCCCAGTCACAGGGCACGTCATAACAACGCGCGCACATACTTCCGAAATTTTATCACCAATTCGCCCCGGCCTCATTGGCCGAGGAATTCGTTGCGAGTGTCACGCTAAAGCGTGCACAGTGACACCCTTCCCATTCCAGATCAACTCCATCATGGTAACCGACGTCGTCACTGTGTCGAATGCAAAAGTATGGCCAAATACCCTTCTAAGGGTATTTGGTCCGACAGCGCGAAAGCATCCGTAGGGGGTGTATGCAGATTGAGGGAGAGGCTTATCCTAAATCACGAGGAGGTGGGTGGTTTTGTGGGGCGTTCTGACCCCTGCTGCGCGGGAGGTGGGGTAATCCCATGGTTAGTGAAAACAACATCATGGTGGGAGTTGGTGTTTTTGTAATGAAGAGTGTGGGGAAGTGCTATCCGCTTTGAATCGAGAGGAGGTGAGTGGGTATTGCGGGGTCTCTGTCAACAGTTTGGGGTCTGTGGGCGCAGACCCTGCCGCACGGGTGGCATGGCGGATTGGCAGGGGTTGATAATAACTTCGGATGAATTGTTCACATGATCGCGCAGCGTCGAACGCTGGTTTCCTTTTTGTGGTTTAGATTCGTTTTCTTCGGTAGTTTTCTTTTTGTTCATGATTTCTTCATGGCCGGTGGAATGTGAGTTACTAAATTAGGGTTGTCACGATTAGAGTTTGTTGGTGATGAACTTAGATTTTGCTGATAATTTTCGTTGATTTTTCAGTGGCAGGGTTTGGGGAGTTGGTTGTGGAATAGGGTGTGGGGTGAAATATAGTGGTGCCCTCGATGTGCTTGGCCGGTGATGCCTTACCTGCTGAGGGCCGAGCCTAATTTTGTGAGTGACGCCGGACCCGGTTCTTGACTTTTATAAAGACTTGAGCATTCTTAAAAAAAAAAAAACGAAAACACTTTATAAATAAAAAAAATATATATATATATATACGGTTATAAGTATTTTCAAACCCGACAAACGCATATTTTTTGTTTTTTTTTGTCCATCAATGTTTTTTTTTTTTTATAAATATATGAAATTATCAGTCGTGCTGTCGGGGCAAATACCCTGACAAGGATATTTGCGAGGGATTTTAAACTTCAGACGCTGTCCGACTCTTTCGTTGAGTTGAAGGACTTGATGAGACTGACGGTTGCCAAAAGTTTATTCAGACCTGACCTATGACAGAGAGACTAAAAGTTTTTAAGCTGAGTCCGGGCGCTTGTAGCGTATGAAAGTAATGAGAGTAACTGGCAGTGTTTCACTTTTGTTAAGGCCGCAGAAACATGAGGGCGTGAAAATGGTAAAGTTAGATCTATCCTACTTAAACTCATGACGCACCGCTGCTAAGCCGCGCGATTCAGGGTCTAATAGGCCAAAAGGAGGGACGCGTCAGTTATAAGACCGCGGCGTGAAAAAAATATGAAGTTTTTTTTCCTGGGCCCGCGAGGGTTAATCCCGAGCCGGGGAGGCACCAGCAGGCCGATGCCGAGGCCTACCTGTTGGGTGACCCCGACAACGGCGCCACCTTTACCGTTATCCCCAGGTCTCCTGCATGACAGGCATGGATACTTAGCTAGCCAGCATTCACTCAAGTGAATGGCCAAGCAGCACTACCGCAAGTGTGAAGCGGTGCTGCAGGATGAGGAGGATGAGTATCCCAGACCACTTCCTAGGGAGAGACATGTAATACTTCAAGTAATGTACCTAATCAAGAATCATCCGCAAAGCGGTCTGTCATCCAAAAAAGATTGGAAACCTATGAAGATGGTTGTGTGCATGCCTAATCTTAGGTCGGAGGTAGGATGAAATTAATAACTTTCACGACGTATCTCATCAAGTCAAAACTAAGGAAGCCTCATGACCTCGTCGGCTGCATTGATGTTATTGTCGTAGCCAACTTCTCGTTGGCGGTTGTATGATTGATTGGTGAGTTCGACCTGAGGCGGTCGGATTTTTTTTTTTATCTTGTGTTTTTGGATGTATGAGATGATTATTTAAATTATTTCAGTTATCTTTTTATATTGGATATACAATTCTATCAACTACCGTTGGTTTCTTTTGACGTAATTATGCGTGGTTGTTATAACTTTCTTTTGACTAGTGTTTAAAGGGACTAGGATCATATTGAGGGTTTCACGCTTGGTTGATACTGTCCTAGTCGACCAACATCCGCTTCGTACCTAGGAGATCGGAGCCCTAGGAACGGGTGACGTTCAGGTCTACTTGGCGTTAACCAAGCGTATATATACTACAGCGAACGAGCAAACGTTATCGACTCATCTACCTCTACGATTGCATTTAAAAGCTTTCGCACGTGGGTCAGTAACTCAGTAAGGATACGCCCATAAGGGTGGTGACAGCTCCTTAGGGAAGGAAAACTTATGCCCCGCGGAAACCTATCCTACTGTAGGGGACCGGGGGATGTATAGCTGTCGCACCTTGTTAGAGCGGCGAAGAGACGACGTTGCCTCGACCATCCCGACGGTTCGCGGGGTTGTTAAGTATCATCCCCGAGTTGTATCTTAGTTTTGTTTTTGCTTTTACTCCTACATGACATGGCCGGGAGGGTTCTCACGCTTTGCAAAAAAGGCGGGAGCCAATGCGCTTAACAGCGCCCAACCATAAGGGTCATGGAACATCGGACTCATGAAAACCCAACAAATTATGAAAACCCAACAAATTATGAAAACCCAACAAAACGTATTACACAAAACGAACGAAAATCGAAAAAACATTTCCGACAGGAAAAAGTGTAATTCTTTTCGTTAAATTCTTCGGAGTCAATGCGAAAACACATCATAATTGTCCCTAAATAGACGATAAAAATATTTTTCAAAAAAAATTAAAATGCTTAACTTGGCGAGTTGACAAAAGCAAAATTACAATTTCACAAGATTTTGGAAAAAATCGATTCTAATAAGATAAGGACTTCCAAAAATAACCCGAAAAATAAAAATTCGAAAAGGAAAAGCGAAAAGCATGTAGCCATGGAAAAAAAAAAAAAAAAACAGTAGAAACGGAAGAAATAAGGCGGATCGGTTTCTCATGCACGACAACTCTATGATTAACCGAAAATGTCACAAAGAACTTATAGTCCTGTATAACAAACTACTGACATTTTGATAATAATAGGATCCTATTAATTTGAAAAAGCAGAACGAATTATCTTGAAAGATTTTTCACGTAACACAAAAATAAGACAAATGAACATATAGTCCTTTAACGCATGACATTGAGATGATAAAAAAAAAAAAAAAAAAGGTGGATTGACTTCTCCTGCACATGACTGCTCTAGTAAAGATGAACTGTAGTGAATAACTTATGGTCCTATATGAGCTACTGTAAACATTGTGAAATAACAAGATCCTATTACTTTCACTTTGAGGATTTCTTAAATAAAATAAAAATGTGAGCGATAAATATTTTGTCACAGGACAAACCTGCGTAGCACGGCGAATGTGTTTGCGCCCCTTCATGTTCACGCGAACGTGTTCGCACGTTCGCGTGAACAGCTCCCGAGCATGTTCGGGCGAACATAATTTTTTTTTCGTGAAAAATAAAATAAAAATAATAACTTTTTTTTTCGGTTTTTGATTTTTAACTCATGATTGGCTACGAATTTGAACATGACTCTCCGGCAAAAGTTGCTTGTATTGTTATTTTACATAACATATATTGTTTTCAGATTTTTTCGAGAATATATATATATATATATTTTTTTTTTTCCTTAATAATTTTTATGTTCGCCCTCGGAGGGTTTTAGGCGCTTGTTCGCGTTCGGGCGAACATGTTTGCGTTCGCCTCCGAACGCGAACACGGTGCTACGTAGGGACAAACTACTACGAAAACAGAAATGTAAAAACGATTTATAGTCCTATAATGCATGACAATTAAATTACAATAATGGTTGTCAAAAACCGAATAAATGAGGTGGATCGATTTCGCATGCACAAAATGTTGTGGTAAACATGAAATGTAACAAAGATCTTATAGTCCTACATGAGATTTGAGGATTCCCCAAGTAAAACAAAAATGTGAACGACAGATATTTAGTCATAAGACAAAGTATTACGAAAACAAGAAATGCAACAAAGGACCTATATTCCTATAAATTAGAATACAAAACAACTAAGTCTACATTTTCTGGACTGTTAGAATTTGATAACCTCGACAGAGGTCACAATTCTTCTCAAGAATAACTCTAATATTTCAACCCGGAAACTAAGACTAACATAAGTAGATCTTCAGTGCAGAGTCAGCTGATATTCGACGGAAATGTTATCCTCACCTACCATAAACTCGACTTCGGTCTGGTCCTCGATAACAGTCCAACAGTCATTTGACGGAGATCTCATCATATCATCGCCTTCGTCATCTTTGGCATTTGTTGATTCTAACATTTAATAATTTTTTTTCTAGTCGAAGAAAATAGAGTCTTGTCCGTCTTCAGTCCAAAGTTGTAACCAAGAACACAGCAACTTCAATCAAAGATGTTCTCAAAATGTTCCTTGGTGGACTTCTTTCTGTAATAAGAGTAACCCTTCTCCTTTCTCACTCTGAACAAACAAGGCGACCTTGAAGCATCTTCGTGGTAGCAACTCGATAACCTTACTAATGTGGTAGGGTTTGCCTCTCTCTTTCTGCCCAATGCTGCTTGTAGTGCGATAAACTTGTCAATTACAAGGTCTTCATATTTGCCATTTCTTTCTTCTCTGTATTGCTTGCTCTTTCGCGCGCCTATGTGGAATGATCTTTCAGGCGGGAATAGATTATCTAGGCGACGACCAACCTCATCGGCAACCGGTATGGCAGTATCCTCTGCCCCTGTCTCCTTGGGTGCGGTTACTGACCATTTAAAAGACACTTTGAGGTTAAACTTTGTGTTCTCCAGGTCAGGCAATTCTTGGGTCTGCGTGAATTGTCTTCACCACATAACATTGTGTGGTTGAATATATTTCTCCAAGACATTAATGTTTGCAATCAGAGCAGCAATCGAAACAAAGCGGTCTTTTTTCTTTTCCTCCGCAGAATCGTCGGGTGTACGGCGAGGTAAAGTATCTTTGTCGCGCACATCATTATTGTCAGCACGCGCATCATTGTCACAACTTTCATCATCGCTAACACAGGTCAACCTGAACCTAACTTTCAAGGATCCAATTGCATGTTTCGGCGAGGATCGGACTTCTCCCGTTGGCTCGGACTTGAAGATATCAAGACCTTCTTTATTATTGGGTTACTAGGACGAGCTGTGATATTGCGTGCTCCAAATCCTGACTTCTCTTGCGTCATTACGTTTGATGCGAAAGTGTTGATTGAAAGTAAGATCGTTCACATTTCGGAAATGCTCCTTTACATAAAGTTGTCAATCTATCATCTTTGTCATTTCTTCAAGAAGGATATTGTGCTCTTGTTCAGTCTTTACGACTGTCTGATGATATGTTCTAGCTAGGGAAGGTCGAACGCATTTTGCATTGCTTTTTTCTAGAGAAACAACTGAACATCTGGTCTATATCCTCGTGAGTGTGACCTACGAGAAGAAAATTTAACCTAACCTTACTGAAAACATTCATCTTCACCAAAAAGACGAGATACTCTGAAATATACTCATTTTTGTTTTCCTTTGTCGTGTTGTCTAATGTCAAATAAAGAACTCTTGGAAGTAGTCCCGGACGCTGACAAAGTCGACGGTGAAGGACGGTCAACATACAATTGGAGTCAGACTTGAAGTTATTAAAAAATAAAGTTGCATGAACACTCAGACTGAGACCGACGATCTTCACCCCAACCACATGAACCTTTACGAAGTCTTCTTCCTTGAGTTTTTGGTCCTTCGGACATCTTTTAAAGTGAGGCAATAGTGTCTTGCTTTGATCCATTCCATCGATAAAAATTGCGACATATTCTTAGGGTCTGTTCGAAGCCTTGTGGCGATGCTTGCTGAGTTTTGGGTCCTTCGGACATCTTTTAAAGTGAGGCRATATTGTCTTGCTTTGATCCATTCCATCGATAAAAATTGCGACATATTCTTAGGGTCTGTTCGAAGCCTTGTGGCGATGCTTGCTGAGTTTTGGGTCCTTCGGACATCTTTTAAAGTGAGGCGATATTGTCTTGCTTTGATCCATTCCATCGATAAAAATTGCGACATATTCTGACGGTCTGTTCGAAGCCTTGAGGCGACATACAAAAAAAACGATGATCATGATTCGTTTTAAGACTACGTTTCCTTAATACATACTGTACGATTGGTAAGGACTCATTATATGACTATAATGTCACATGAGAATGATTCTCCGACTTCACTCTCGTTAGCACATGATACAACTCTGATACTAAGTTGTCCCAACAAGTATGCATTTTATGATTACATAGACAAAGAGGTCAGACTTTGGGTGTCTTTCTGGAAAACGACCTTCTAACCTCTCGGCTGTAAAGGAAGACACAAGTTAATTTCAAGAAGATGCACATTAAAGGACTGTAGGACCCTGAATCCATTCTTTAATTAATTTCCTTTCATATTACACCCAATTCATCAGGCGATGTTTTCCCCAACGCCCTTTAAATGTTAGTGCGACATGCCAAAAATACGAAAATCATGATTCATTTCAGGATAAGCTAGCCTCTTCATATGCTGTATGACTAAAAAATACTCATTACAAGACTATAAAATCCTATGACAAAAATTCTTATTTGATGATTTCACTATTATTAGTACATGACACACCTCTTTGACTTAATTGTCCCAACAAGTATGCATTTTAGAACTACACTGATCTCATGAAGACGAAGATCATGATTTATTTCATGACTCGTTATTCTCAGCAGACACTAGACGACAAATAAAGACTCATTATAAGACTATACTGACCTCATGAAGACGAAGATCATGATTTATTTCATGACTCGCTATTTCATGACTTTTTCTAAAAGTATATGACACAACTCTTTGACTAAATTGTCTCAGCAAGGATGCATTTTAAGACGACATTGACCTCATTAAGATAAAGATAATGATTCATCTCAGGACTAGCTAGCCTCAACACAAATTGTACGACTGATAAAAAACTCATTATTTGACTCTACGTTGCGTCCTGTACTCACCCTCGTACGAGTACGAGCTG
This sequence comes from Chara braunii, assembly GCA_003427395.1. Taxonomy (NCBI): domain Eukaryota; kingdom Viridiplantae; phylum Streptophyta; class Charophyceae; order Charales; family Characeae; genus Chara; species Chara braunii. The sequence continues at coordinate 2,387,274 of BFEA01000055.1, forward strand.
TACTCATTACTCATACGCTACTTGTACTAATACGACTTTTTAAATTTTGTTTTACCGATTTTATTTTTTTTTCTCCAATTCTAATAGGAATCTACAGATGGTGCTCAAGCAAATGTTGCTTGTTTTGGGATGTTAAAGCACATATGTTTTTTTCGGATTTTTTTTATGACTTTTGTTTTTTTTTCGTACGGGTCGTACGGGGCCGTACAAGTTCCCATACAGATATTACCTGCACGTTTTGTACGGAAAGGCCCCGTACGTGTACGTTCGGTAACGTAGATTTGAATTTAAAGTCGTAGGACTGAGATTCTTATCTTATGACTTCACTGTCATTAGTACTTGACACATCTCTTTGGCTGATCTGTCCCTGCAATTTTGCATTAAAGGACTAAATTAACCACATTGTTAAAGAAGAGGCACTGCAATTTTGCAATTTTGTAATTTTGCAATTTTGCATTATAGGACTATATTGACCTCACTGTCCCTACAATTGTGCAATTTTGCATGAAGAGACTATATTGACTTCACTGTCATTAGTACTTGACACAACTCTTTGATTAATATGTCCCTGCAATTTTGCATTATAGGACTATATTGAGTAAACTGTTAAAGAAGATGCACTGCAATTTTGCAATTTTGCAACTGAATTAATCCTCTTTCACATGGGTGACACCAATTTTGCAAAATAAGTCTATTTAATGTCTCTAAATGTAGTCTAGAGAAGATGGAGCATGAAAAATAGTTGTTTACCTTGTTCTATGTGATTTGTTGCCTGCGAGCTCCAATCTGGAATCTTGACCATTGTGCACAAACTGAGAATCTCTTCGACGTGGGAATGACAACCTTTGGGCAGTGCTTCCGCCAAATGTTCATAAAGTGCGAATGAGAAAGAAATCCTTTAAGAAAATTTGACTCGCATTCCCTCTTAAAGAATTTGTACACATCATTGTGAAGAAGTGCATCTGAGAGATGAAACTAATCGTTGTTGGGCATGGTTTCCGTGTTTAAGAGGAAATCGTAATGCATCCAAGAAAGAATGCATTCTGCGGATGCTGACAGTATATTTGATCTCGTGTTTCGATGTTCGTATGTGCGCACTCCCTCTTTGAAAGCTTTTCAAATGTCGCAACACGTGAAGTCGAGCACCCATGCATTGTACCCCATGCTCTTGTACAAACCTTCACGTTGTCAAATGTTACCCTCAACTTCCTTAGCTCTCCTTCACCTCAAAAGTATGATGCATATCTCATCTCCCCGAAGAGGAGGTTGACCTGCTCCGACTGTTTTATCGCCCAAAATATCTGGCAAGTGTAATATATATCTTGCGTGCGAAACTTACGAAAGCATTCCGCCTTACAGCATTTGTCGTTGAGGACTTCTTCAAATCTTTTCAATTTCACATGGAAGTTCGCCTTCTTGTTGTACACACGTAAATTTTTGCCACGCTTTCCTAAATTGTAAGGAGGTTTGTCCACTTTGGTCGTTGCACTGAAAACACTTCTTCCAACCTCTTGTGTTAAGGTGTGCTTCGTTTCTTTAATATCTTGCCCTGGTCGTTTCTTGTTGAACATGCCGAAAGCAGGTTCTTCACAATCTCCACCGTTGTCGCTCTGTTCTTCTGAAACCGTTGCAATGAAGGCGATGAAAGTATGTCCATCGTAAGCTCGATCGTTGTCGCTCACCTACTCAGAATCTTGTGTCTCGACATTCACAAATGCACCTTCTTCGAAAGTTTTGTCATGATAGCTCAACTCCACAGAATCTTCGTCGTCGTTATTCCTAAATGCATGTTGTCCAGAAGCTCGGTCATTGTCCCTCGTCACCTCAGTGTCGTCTACCTCTTCTAACCATATTCTTAACGTGTTCATGCGCCTGCGCTTGTAAGACTCTATGTTGTCCCTCGCAATCGAGGACGACATCCAGTACACACCGAGAGCACCGCTCGTGTCAACATCACTTGGGGAATGTTGCAACAAAGAAAGAACTGTCTCCCACGCCTGAGCGGGTCTGACATTGTCTTTTTTCCTCCAAAGACCACTTTCCAACTGGAAAATATTTCGTGGCAGCCATCTGACAGTGGTTCTCCTGCTACGTTTGTCCATTTTGCTTCTTGCACCGCCATCGTTCCCAGAAAGGTTTCGCCGTAGATTGATTGTTCTCGACCGAGCTCAAGACCTTTCAGAAACAGCATCCATATTAAAATTTTGCCCCAAAAGGAAGGAGAAACTCAAAAAGAGATGTCATCGAATGAGCTTGTTAGCAGTTTGCGACAAAAAGCATTGACGTCAGTAAGAAAGGTAGAGAACTCCGTCGCCTTGCGTTGAAGATCAAACCAGTGTAAGGAACGCGATTTGAAAAATGTTGTCGTTAGCGGAATGTTGGACCAGGTCCAACAAGCGCGAAGTAATGACATAAAAGGAGTAATATATGGCCGTAGCAATCAGTAGGTCAGACCTAACCATTTTTGCAATAAAAAGCAATGCGGGTTGTAGCCTACAGAAAAGCTAACAGTAACCTACACGCGAGCTAACAGTAGTGTGAAGATCAAGATTAGATTTGGCCAAGAATCTACACTCTTTTATCAAAACGAGCGAGAATGGAGATCTGCCGATAATCTTTGTTCTTAAACCGAGTTTTAAAATTTTCGAGAACCGGCGGAAGAGCAAGTTATTTTTCATTAGATTGAACGGGAGTCTTTTTCCTTAAAATGCGCGGGAATCCGTAGTTCATACTTAACCGTTTCCGCCACTGAAAGCAATGCGGAGTCAAACAGTCCTCTCGTAACTACCGTTCTTGGAATGCACATCACAAAAATCTCAAAAAATCTGCCATTGGTACTTATTCTAAGACAATGGTACAAGACGATTAATCGAAATCCTGATTGGCGGGTAAAAACAATATGATCCAAATATTTTGTGTCGTGCATGAAAATTTTAAAGCTTGTGGGGAAAGAGACGCGCAGACTTCCGTCAATTTAGAACGTAGTTGTAGCCTACACAAAAACTAACAGTAGCGAGAAAATCAAGATTTGGCAAAACATCTACACTCTTTTATTAAACAAGCGAAAAAGAAGATCTACAAGCGGGAAAGAAAATTTGTCGCCAATCTATGTTCTTGGACGGGGGAAAGAAGATCTGCGACGAATCTACGTTCTTGAACTGAATTTCTAAAACTTTGGAGAACTCGCAGAAGAGAAGGTTCTCTTTTAAAAGAACGAGCGAGACTCTCTCTCCTGAAAATACGAGGGAATCTACGATCTTGCACTGAATTTACGAAATTTTGGGGAACCAACGGACATGCCAGTTCTTTTTCTTTTTAAAAACAAGCAGCATTAGACCGATCCTTCAACATTCTGGGGTCTTAAGAAAATGTGCGGGAGAAATACAACGAGCCAAATTCTCAACGATTTAGGGAAGAATCTTTGCACCTTTTATACTAGGAGACATCTGGTAAGGTCTTCATCAGAAGGTGTGTGGATGCTGGTAAAAAAAAATGGTCCTTAGCATTCATTATGAACTTAAGCGACAGTAACACACGAGATGAGGAGAAAACTTAAGAGTAACTGTAACTCATAAAGTACGTAAAACCAGTTGCAAGGGAGAAAAAAGTGAAACACCGAGAGAGGATGGGGAAAGGATAAAAACTATTGAATACAACTCTGTAATCCAAACAGGCTTGTAGTCTTTGTGGACGATGTTTAATTTTCAGATTCATAGTTGCCGCTCTGATCTCACTCAGGTTAGCCCCTCGCTTTTGAATACTCTGAGTCGACGACAAATACAATAATTAATAATTACTATTATTCCTCTCACAAAACAGCTATGTGCTCAATTTATTTTAAACAAGAAGCCGACACTTAAATTTGACTCAAAAAATATGTATATGCTCAATTTTGGAACTTTTACATACATATAGTCCTATAAGCTTCGATTGATTTAGATTTTTCACAGAACTCGTCGTGCTCAATTTACCTCTTCAATCACACGAGATCCTAGAAGCTTCGAACGAAGATTGACTCTAGAACAACGTGACACTTAATCTGATATAATGTTTGAATAATAAGAGTTTATTAGACTGACTACTCAAATTGATCTGCTTAATTAAGCAAGAGAAGGCATATACAGTCCTATAAGTTGTGACTGAAATTAACCTCTAGTTTCTCACCGTTTGGAAACACCCGTCTCTCTGTCCTTCTCCCCGAGATAAGCATACAGACTGGCTAGTAATCATACATGCTGTCAAAGAGGCATGCGAGTGGAAGATAAACCCTAAGACATCCGAGAAAATAAATAGACGAACATCCAGAAAAATCGACCGCAGATGAAAGAGTTTAAGAAACTTCTAGAAAGAGGGACTGAGAAAAACGGTGAAACAAACAAAGACAAAAAAGGACAGCGAGAGGCAAAGAGCATGAGGTAAGTGGGAGAGTGCAAGATAAAGGCAGAGAGAGAGAGACAAAGAGACAGAGTTGTGTGTGTGTGTGTGTGTGTGTGTGTGTGTGTGTGTGTG
>BFEA01000055.1:2395669-2405715 GCA_003427395.1 Chara braunii
GGGTTCCAGAACCTCAATCCACAACCCCCTTCCCCAACCCCCTCTCCCCTCGGCCGCGACGGTCTGCCGAAGACCGCAGCCTCGCCATCGCAGACGTGGGCCGTGGTCGTGGCCGCGATGACCTCAGTCGCGAGGAATTCATAGACCAGAAGTAGTGCCACTTGACAGGGTGGCGGTGGTGGCGGATCGCGAAGAAGATGGGGCGTTGGAGAAACGACTCCACATCTTTTGGTACTGTTGAGCAGCCTCGTAGGCCTGCTCTAAGGAGGCAAAGGTCTGTCCCCAGAGCTCGATGCGGTAGTTAGTTGGAAGACTGAAGACGAACTTGTTGGTCAAAAGGACCTCAGGTAGAAGTGCCTCATCACAAATGACGCGGGCATTCAAAAACACTCTGATGTGACGCTCAAGGTCTGCTGGTGCAAAGGACCCGTGCCACTGCGTGTGTGACACCCGATCTAAGGTGTCGGTCGCATCGTGTAGAGTGCCATAGTAGTCATGAAGGAACGAGGTGAAATCCGCGAGAGCGGGAACCTTACCCGAGCGAGTACGATGAGTATAATAGTTCTCCCACGCAAAGAACGTCCTGCCTCGCAATTTAGTTGTGAGCATAGAGCACCACAACTCCTGAATACCGTTAGTCAGTGTCAGTACACGTGTGGCAGTCTGCAACCAATGTGACACACAAAGTGCACCATCGTAGTTGGGTATATCTGATAGGCGCACAAGGGTGGGACTGATGTGCTGACCGTGAGGGGAGAGAGGTTGATGGACCTTCACTGCGACGGCAAATGTCGGGGCCGGTGTAGGGGTGGAAGTGGTGGCGATTTGTGGGTCGTGGGTGCTGGTGGAGGTCTAGCAGCGATGGAGGCCACCACCGCAGCTAGCTGTGACTGAGAGGCAAGGTAGGAGAGTAGAGGGGGAGGAGGCGGTCGAGGGAAACGAGTCAGCACGATAGAGGTGGGAGGGGTGGTATAAGAAGAAGAAGGGTGCGCAGCCTGTGAAGGGTGAGGCTGTCTCATGGAGAGAATTTCCGCTTGGAGTTGTGCGATGGTGGCCTGCAAGGTAGTCACTCGCTGGGTGCGAGGGGTCGGAGGTGGAGGAGGCGGAAAGGGTACGCTAACGGGAGGAAGAGTGACGAACTGTAGGGAACCCTGAGGTGGAAGTGAGAAGATGATGGGAGGAGGGAGGATTCCAGTCCACAGTGTCGGGACCGAAGCAGGAAACTGGTAAGTCATACCGGGATGAGTGGGTGAAACTGTCTGGCCAGATACCTGTATCTGGGCAGCAACACCGACGGTAGTGGCCGAAGCGACAGGGGCCGACGGGTGTGCGGCAACAGATGGTATAGTCTGAGCGGCAGCGGTACTCACCACTGCGGAGGGGGAGTGTTGGGCCAAACCCGCGAGGGAGGATGAACCACCACATCTCCGTGTCTGGAGTTGTGGGAAGTCGGACTTTGAGTGAGCTGATAGGGGATGGGGTGTGAGAGCAGTGAGAAGAACCCTTGAGGTGGTGAACTTTAAGAAACAAGCGCATTTACTTACCCCTCCAAGGGTGCAAGCGCATCGAGTCACGCTTGCAAAGGTACAAGGAGGGATGCAAAAACAGCGCGAAGGTCCGTGGGGTCCACAAAGGTCTGACCCTGGACTGTCGGGTGGGTGGGCGGCTCGACAATCTCCTTGGTTGTAGTCCCGTCTGTGAGCAGTGGACGTATGGGGGTAGACATGGTGGGAGGTGGAGAAAGAGGTGGGGAAAAAGATGGGTTGTGGCATGGGGACAGGGGACAATCGGTAAGAGGGAGAGGACCGCGGGAGCGGAGTGGGTAGTCGTGAGTCGGCTCACCCGTGACCAGAGGGTCGTGCGTGAGAGGGTGGCACGAACCCAGTCATGAGGAAAGGAGCTGTGCGGGCTCAGGGTGCCCGACGGGAGGAAGCGGGAAAGGAGGGGGGTTAAGAAAACCTTAAACCCTTGAAAAACTATATGAAAACCCGAACCAGAGTTTCGTTGGTTAGGGTAGGGTAGAGACGACCTAATAAAGAAAGGAAATAGCAACCACGGAGGGGAGGAGGAAAGAAAAATAAATAAATAGTAATAATAAAAAATTAAAAGAATAAGTAAAGAAAATGTGAAGAGAGAAGGAGTATTTATTTGTTTGGAATTTTCGGCAGCAAATCCCTACCCTCATGGAGTAAAAAATGTGCCAAGAGGAAGGAGAGACCACGAGAAGCACACTAAGTTTCACAATGCCACAAAAAAAAATAAAAAAAATGAGGAGGTGGAGGAGAGAGAGAAGAAACTAAGTGTTTGATTTTTCAAAAATTTCAGCAGCATTTCATTACCCCCATAGGGTCGAAGTGTGCCGTAAAAAAAAAAAAACGAAGTAACATGGGAGAAAGTAGGGAGAAAAGACAAAATTTCGGCAGTACTTCATTACGCCTACGAGGTCAAAATGTGTGCTGATAGCAGAAAAAACTAAGTCTTAAGCAAATATAGAGGTGCCTCATAAAACAATTAAATTTTTAGAATAAATAAAAACAAAAATAAAATAAAGCAAAAAAATAAAAAAAAGATAAAAAGTAGGGGGATAATTCAAAATTTTAAAGAAAAAAAAAATTAAAATTAAAGAAAAAGCTAGGTTACCTGATCGGACGTCCGGGACCCCCCTGACCGTCCGAGATTGTCCGCTCGGACGACCGGTCGTCCATCCTCCCCTTGCAGACTGTCCGAGCCCGAACGACAAAAAAAAAAAAAAAAAAGTCTTCCAAAAAGTCTAAAAAAAAAGTATGTTATGCAGAAACATAAGCTGAACAACTTTTGCCTTCGGATGATATCAAAATTCGTTGTCAATTTTAAAATAAAACATCAAATTAAAGGCACCCCCCTGACTGTCCGCCCAGGACGTCCTGCCATCGGATGACTGGTAACATAGGAAAAAAGACAAAAGAAGAAAGAACTGAAAAATTCGAAGTTGGGGGTGAGGGGGAATGAAAAAGTGATGAGGAGAGAGAAAAATAGGTGAGAAAGAGAAAAAGATTAAAAAGGGAGGTGGGGGGATAATTGGGTTGTAGTTGGGGGAGCGAAGAGAGAGAGGGGTGTGGGAGAATGGGAGAGAACGTCATGAGAAGAGTGAAGAGAACTGAAAGAGATTAGTAGAAGATGGGAAGTGGGGAGGGGAGGGGAGAAAAAAAATGGTGGACGATGAGTGAAGAGAGAGGTAAGACGGGGAGGGAGTAGTGGTCGAGGTAGAAGAGGTGATGCGATGGTGTAGGAGCGAGAGAGAGGGGGAGTGGGAGAGTAGGTTAGTGGAGAGAGATGATACCAGGCTCTTGGTTGGCCAAGAGCAACAAGGTCATCAAGATCCGCTAGAGCTTGACCTTCAAGATGCGGCAGCCTGCCGCTGCAGCAGAAAATAATAATAATAATAATAATAAAATAATCAAGGGTTGGCTGAGATCTTAATCAACCACCCTGATTGCACTGACGCGCAGCCCCCTAGCCAGGAGTGGTTTCATTGTTGTTAAACTGCTTGTGAGCAGTAAAAAAAATAGTCATCATCATCATCATCATCATCTGGGTATGCTAAGATCTTAATCAGCCACCCAGATCTGCCTGTAGTGCGCCCCCTAGCCAAAGGGGTCTTCAAGCTCCTCAACAAGCTGCCACGTGTGCAGGTAGCAACTACCACGACGTGATGGGGGGCGGGAGAGGGGGAAATAGCAGCCCACCCGGTGCTGTCATGCTAGCCACTGCGCGCTGCTTGCCGATGGGGGTGGGGGGGGGGGGGGGGGGTAAAGTGCTAGTGTAACACTGTTCAACACCAGCTTGCCACACTATGCAGACATAGGCATAGTTTGGCTAGTGTGTTAAGGTGCTGGTAATGAGCACGCATGGCTGGCAACTGGCCAGGTTCAAACCCTCGTAGGAATGTGCATCCCGGATCTTGGTGTATATAATCCGGGAGCGGGACAGGGCGGGGCGGGGCAGCGTGCGTGCGTACAGCGGCCTTGGCCTTGGCGCTTCCACGCACACGTTGTGACGACGCTCTCTCTTTTCTCACCACCTCTCACTCCCTTGCCACTGTACATTTTTTCGATTTTTTCCACTGTTTTGCTATGAACACACTGGAAAAATATCGAAAAACTCATTGTCGGGCTTACACTATATTTCCACTATGCGCGGGGTGGCGGTGGGAGCGGGGAACATTCCCACTTTGATACCAGCTTGACGGACCCGCCGGGATGGCGGTCCGTCAGGATGAGGACAAAGGGTTGAGGGAGGAGGAGATGGTCCGATGGAGATGGAGCAAGAAGGAACAACGCAGCTCTGACGCAAGCTTAAAACGCACGTACTCCAAAATGTGCGGAATGAAGAATGAATGAAAACAGACTGCAGCTGGGGTATACCCCCAACGGATTGACAAGTCTGGATTGGACTCGCCAGGTACCGACAGTGGTACCTGTGTGAGGAAAGCCCGACGAGGAAGACCTGCTCGCTCGCTGAAACCAAGGGCAACCGCGTCTGTCACCCATTGCGCCCACTTCCGAGGTCCTCAATTGCGAGGCAGGGTATGGGGTTTGGATTTGCTTGTCACGCCCTCACTAAAAGACTGACTCAGAAGATTTTGACTACACACTGTAAAATAATGAAAAATATAACAGGATTAATTTAGTAGCTTTAACTTACAAGTTTGAGACGTCACTCAAACCCCACTCAGGGCCGTTCCGGCGGATCCTAGGATTTGAAAGGATAAAACTGTGATTTGCTTTGCAGAAAAAACCATCAAATTAACAATCTGTTTTGAAGGCATTAACAACAATTAATGACAACTAGAAGCAACGGGGTATATAGCACAGCGTGAGAGAGCAGGCCTGCAATCTCACATGGACAGGAACACGAGTAAACTCCAACAGAAAGCCTTGTCACAGTTCTCGAATGACTTCACCCCTTTTTCCAACCAAAACTGTTTTCTCAAATTAATATCATTATCTCAATAGCTTGGCCATTTGAGAATCTGAATAATCAAAACCTCTGTTTTGAAGGTCCGTCGAAGTCCGTGAATACTGATATTGAATTCATGCTTCAGCTGAGAAACTTCAACCATTAGACTACGATCATGCTAAGAAAAGTTGGCCGAAAGTTCTCTTGTCACTAGCGAGTCTTACATCTCTCCTTGCTTTTCGTTCGGATGAGTCTTGCTAATTGCTTTATTCATATCATCGGTCTGCTGAGACGGACAGTAATGTGGGGTGTGTCCTTTCAAATCACAAAAACGACACCTTGCTTTCTTCCACCAACCCTTTGTACGTCGAAAGCGACAATTGCCAAAATTTTCCTTAGTAGTTTTCCCAATATTAGCGACTTTCGGTGCGGTTCGGACATCACGTTCAACTTCTTTATGTTTCTGCTTTATACTTTTAACATAAAAGTCAACCATGCCTTTCCTCTTCTTACCACTATATACTTTCGATAACCTTATAGCGGCTGTCATTCCGGAATTATTTTCTCTCATAACGTTTTTAACCTTAGAAAGTTCGTTCAAAATACGGTAATCACGCTGATCTGAATTGTTATTAAAAACTAACTACCGATGCATGTTTTTTTAATCCAGATGAAGAACCTCATCAAAGTCACGATTCAAGGCATTCTCGTGGATCTTCTGCCAAACAAAAGAAGATTTAACACCTTTCAATAAAACTAGTATTTTAACCTCTAAAAAGTTCACAAGGAATATCCTACTCTTATCAATTTCTTAAAGGTCCGGGACAAGACGAGTCACTCGCTCAAATACAACGAGGAACTTTCTGAACGTAGGATATTTATCCCGATATACATTGTGAATATCTTTACGGGTCAGAGTTTCATTACTGAGTTGGAATGTATCGAACAGTGCTTGATGAAAATCATTCGAGCTTTTGGTTTTGGAAACCAACTTCGCTACATCACCTTGCACGTCTATATGTATCCATGCCATTACCCTCTTCAACATTGTCCGCTCATCCCACACATGAGCAGCAACCAATTGCTCACATGCTAAAAGAAATTCCATAACATTATCCCCATTAAAAATCAGGACGTCGATCTTAGGAGTTCTAACCGCTCTCTCAATCTTGTCTCCAAGCATCTCAATCAATTTTTTCTCTTGATCAGACTTGATGACCATCAGACTTGATGACCATTTTCGAGCCAGTTTGTTCAGCCATCCGACTACACGAAAATGTTTTACGTGTAAATGAAAAGGCACAAAGGTAAGAAGTCAAAATGAGTCGTAAAGTCTATGAAATATTAATCCACAAAATTGTCGTATCAAACTTTCCTAGTGCTCCATCGACGTAAGAAAAAAATAATCATATTATACCTTATCTCTGGGTAGCACCCCGTACGCATATATACTCCAGCGTACACGTACGAACCCGAAATCGCACGTACGCGTACGTAAAAAAAAAAAAAAAAAAAAATCCAAAACATCTGAAAAGAAAGAATGTTGTGCAGAATAATGATAACAACAACTTTTGCCTGGGTGTATACCCAAATTCCCAACCAAGCTTGATTTAAAAATCCAAAACCTTGAAAAAAACTTCAAAAGAATAATATAGAAATATATCTATTTTACATAGTTTTTAAATTATTATGATTATATTACCTTTTTTTTAATTATTTTTTCTGATTCGAGTTTGATAAGGAGTTTGGGAATGACTCCTAGGAAAAAGTTGTTTGTATTGTGTTTCTGCATAACATATATTTGTTACAAAAGTTTGTTTTTATTTTTTCTGTTTTTTTCCTTTTTTTATTTATTTATTTATTTATATGTTTTTGTGTCTTTGATTTTTAACTCGACTCTGGTACAGAATTTGGCGATGAAATTGAGACAAAAGTTGTTTGAAATATCATTGTGCATAACATACTTTTTTCAGATTTTTTCGATTTTTTCTTTTTTTTTTAAATGTATTTCCACGTACGGGAGTACGTGTACGCGCTTACGTGTCGTGTACAGGAATACATGTACGTGTGTACGCGCAACCCGCATACACGTAGGTCGTGCTACCCAGCCTTATCTTTTAAGGAAGTAGTGTTGATAAAAAAAAATCGATCTTACTATTTTTTTAAAGTTGTTTTGATAATAGTACGTCATCATGCCTATTTTCAAAAGATACTAGTTTGAGATCAAGATAATTCAATAAAATACCCGAGCGTCATTCTACCAGGGAAAACGGTAGATAGTTGTTATCCCCGGCAACAACGTCCCCTGTCGAGCGCATTGGCTCCCTTCATTCTCGCAAAAGCCGAGAACCCTCCCGACCATGTCACAAAGGAGTTGAACAAAAACAAAACAAGAGACAACTTAGGAACAACGCATAATAACCCCGTGAATCGCCATGACGGGTGTGGTCGAATCGTTCCTTCGCTGCTCTAATCGGGTGCGTCAACTGTACTTCTCACAGTCCCCTACGACAGGATAAGTTCCCGCGGGGCACAACTTATCTTCCCTAAGGGGTTGCCACTACTCTTAGGGGCGTATCCCTACCGAGCTATTGACCCACATGTAGTTGCAGAGGTAGGTCAGCCAAAGGTGTTTGTTCGTTTCGCTGAGGTGTAGGAAACGTTTGGTTGAACGTTAAACATACTCGAATGTTGCTCAATTATTAGAGTGTCGATCTCCTAAATACTAAGCGTGAAACCCACAGCTCAATCCTGGTCCCTTTGACGTACAACTCAAAAAAAAGTTATAACACCCACATATATTTACATCATAAGGAATTGAGCGTAGTCGATAAGAATGTATATCCACCCTTAAAAGATAACTAAAATAATTTGAATCATCATAATGGTACCTTCGACGACACGTGATCTAAATACAACTTGACTATCTCGGGTCGAACTCAATAATTAAAAAAATTACACAGTCGCCAACGAAGAGTTGGATCGGACAACAACCTTGTTGCAGTCGACAAGGTAGTCGAACTGCCTCAGTTTTGACGTGATGAGACGCACTGTCAAAATTATTCATTTTCAGCCTACCGTCGACCTAAGATTAGACATGTAATTCCGTCTTCATACATTTCCACTATTGTTTTGACGACGTACTGCTCTGCGGATGATTCTTTATTATATGCATTATTTGAAGTGTTACATGACTCGCTCTCCAGCAAGTGGTCTGGGGTATTCCTCTTCCTCGCCCGAGCACAAAGCTCGGATCTCAGAAGTCGGGCCGTCTCCACCGAATTGGCATGTACCCCCCCGTAGAACGGTCTACCCTAGGTCGATAACATGGCCATCTCCTTAAGCAACGAACCCCTGCCCCAAATGCTTCATAGAGAGAGAGAACGTGTTCACCGAAAGTAGATTTTAGTTGTTCTCATTTCTTCTTACGGTCAAGGTTACCTAGACAAAAAAAAGTCAGACGTGATAGAGAATGAGAATCATTTGGACAGGTGTAGGTAGAAAAGGTCCTTCGAGATAGAAATATTAAAATAGTCAATCATAGGAAAAATACTACGTTCGTTTGACCTTATTTGGTTTATTTGAATCAAATTCGTTTTACAATGCTCACACAATTAACAATTTTCAAGACAAAGAAACCCTCTTAACATGCAGACAGGTGAGAAGTAAAAAGAACAACAATCCTTTTTTCGTTTCTCAAATAGGCATAATCAATCTCCTTTGCAAGCATCTTTCTACCTACCTGCACACACAAGGACAACCATAGGTTAAGAAAATCCAGCAACCCATACACCCGTCTGATCTCACTTTTCATATGCATGACCACACACGCTTTACCCGACCTTTTCTTTTAAATATTCAAAACAACCAGGACGAAGCAAAGTGTGGGTTCATTCAAATGTGAAAAACATTTCGAGTCAATCAACTGACCTTGAGTGAAGTGGTGCCGAACGCACCTTGGTTTACTCAAGAAGCCACGTAAAATATAGTCGTCGCCGAAGAAAACTGCAGTCCCAAAAATAAGTCTCAGGCCAACCGCTAGTCCTATCTGTTTTTGACTCGCAAATCCCACACGTGGTAGCCCCAAGTGTGAAAATGGCGAGCAGCACACGTCCCAAAAAAATAAAGTTCACTGATCTGCCAAATAGTACCAAATGTTCCGCGTCATTGCCAACTGGTACCAAGTGTTCCGCGTCAGTACCAACTGGTACCAAGTGCTCCGCGTCAGTACCAACTGGTACGAAGTGGTCCCTGACACTCCCACACTTTTCCTTTCCACTTCCAGATGATACTGCTCGTCAAAATAACCTCCCCCTGGCTCTCACGAAAAATAAATGACCAGCCTCTCCTCGTTGGCACCACTTGTTTTATCCATAGGTCCCACCGGTCCCCCCAGTCGCACTTGGGCAATGCACGATGTCCCGCCTTTGCGGACGCAAGAGGAAAAAAAATAAAAAATATGTCGCTTTTCGTCGCTTTCTCACTCCAAAATGGTATCCACTGACATTGTCGTTCACCCTTTGACACGTCAGCAGTATCGTGGGTGCCAAACAAATTCAGCAGCACTTTCCCACTAAAGTGGGAAATCACCCTGCCGCAAGTCCGCCCCGTCGGTACCACCTCCAATCATGGTTGTCGTTCGCCGTTCGCCGTTGAAAAAATTTCGGTACCGTTTCCGTACTAAAGTGGAGAAATAGCCTGCTGTAAATTACCTGCCAAAATTAATGAAACTTGGGCTCAAGGCCCACATTTTACTAGAGCCTCTTCGTCGTAGGCCCGTAGCGTCCTTGGTTCCGTCCCGTTAGACTAGCACCAGCCGAAGGGAAGTGGAAACAGCAGAAAAATTGTGGGAAATTTTCATCAAGTTTTCAACTTGCTCACAAGTTGGAACCAACATTGGAATTACGTGAAATGATGTGGCCAATCGTTTAGGAGGGTCGGGTCCCTGTTTCAACCGTTTACCAACATGCGGCCTACATGTTTTCAACATGTGATTAATATTGGTCCAACATGTTTCCAACATGTTTCCAACATGTGTGTGTTGGAAAATTTTTGGTCTTAAGTTCCCAGCATTGTAGTTCACTACTGCGTGGAAACGGCGGCGCTAA
>BFEA01000055.1:2427426-2437612 GCA_003427395.1 Chara braunii
CAAAGGTGCATGCAGGCCTTAAACACTTTTGGGACCACTTTCAGGCCTCTGTCTTTATGTGTTTGTCTGTGTGTCTGTGTTTGTGTGTGTGGCTGTCTGTGTGTGCGCGGTTGTGTGTGTCTGTCTGTGTGTATGTGTACCTGTGTGTGCGTGTGTGTGTGTGTGTCTATGTCTGTGTGTATCTGTGTGTGTGTGTGTGTGTGTGTGTGTGTGTGTTTCTGTGTGCGTTATGTGTGTGTGTATGTGTATCTGTGTGTGGTTGTGTGCGTCTGTGCCTGTGTGTTTGGTTGTGTCTGTTTGTGGTTGTCTAACTGTGTCCTTCTGTGCGTGTGTCTGTGTGTAAACTCGACTGACACAGACGAAAGTGATTATAGGCCTATAACAGTTATGGGAATGTTACTTTATGTGTGTGTGCTTGTGTTAGTCTGTGCGAGTCTACACACTCAAAGACACACACACAGAAATAGACACAAACACACAGAGACACATGTTCATGAAAACACGGGCATGGGCTGAGTCTGTGTTCGTGTGTGGTACACAAAATACATACACACACGGACACGGACTGTGTCAGTGTGTCCGTATGTGTCTGTGTGAGTGTGTCGTTGAATGTGTCTGTGTGTGTATGTGTCTGTGTCCGTGTCCATGTGCGTGTCCATGTGCGTGTCTGTGTGCGTGTGTCGTTGTGTGTGTCTGTGTCCGTGTGTCTGTGTGTGTCTAACTGTGTCCTTGTGTGCGTGTGTCTGTGTACGAACACGACTGGCGCAGACGGAAGTGATTAAAGGCCTCTAATAGTTCTGGGGAAATTTCTCGACACTTCAAGCCAGTGTCTTTATGTTTGTGTGTTTGTGTGTGTCTCTGTGTGTCTGTGTTCCTGCGTTCTTGTGTGTGTGCCTCTCTGTTTGTGTGTGTGTCAGTGTCTGCGTGTCTGTGTTTGCGTACTTGAGGCAGGTGGATCTAACCAATCAATCAATCAACCAATCAACCAATCATGTGTGTGTTTATGCACATCCGTGTGCGTGCGTGTGTGCATGTGGTGAGTTCTTTTTTTCCTTCTTTTTTTTTTTTCTTTCTTAGGACGAAGACCCCAAACACAGACCACAAACACTTGTCGTTAGCTCATCGTCCGTAACACAAAGACCCTAACACAAAGACCGAGACCTGCCAGTAGCTGTGCCGCCCTTTCTCATCGTCCCCCACCCTTCACCGAGAAGCAGTAGAGGCTTTGGCCAAGACTCTCCCACACACCACACACAACCCACTCGTGCTCACACTCACACCCGTGTTGGTCATAGACCCCGCTAATCACAATCCGTTGGCACTAAGTGCACCGCAGGCGGCTATGTTTAGCAACTAGGTGAAAACCAAGATCTTCGGAAACTGATTTTCAGGACTGAACATCAATTTTGAGTTCACAAAAATACCCTTAGCAAAAAGAATATGTTATTTTAAGTAAGAATACAATCAACTTGTGCCAGGGAGGTACACCAGTTCAGTAGAAAACAATATGTTCGCTCAGGTTTGAGAGAATATGTCCCGGAACATGTTTGAGCGTTCGAAAACCCCCCGAATACGTTTATCTGTGTCTATGTGCGCGTGGTTGTTCGTGTCTATGTGTGTGCCTGTGTGTGAGTGTGGCAGGCAAGGCAAAGGTGTTTTGGGACCACTTTCAGGCCTCTGTCTTTATATGTTTTTGTGTGACTGTATTTGTGTGTGTGGCTGTTTGTGTGTGCGCAGTTGTGTGTGTGTGTCTGTGTGCGTGTGTCTATCTGTTCCTGTGTGTGTGGTTGTGTGCGTCTGTGCCTGTGTGTGTGTGGTTGTGTGTGTTTGGTTGTGTGTGTGCGGTTGTGTTTGTCTGTGTGTGTCTAACTTTGTGCTTGTGTGCGTGTGTTTGTCTGTTAACTCGACTGACACAAACGAAAGTGATTAAAGGCCTTTAGTGATTATAGGCCTATAACACTGTTTTGTTAGTCCGAGACACCTTTTACGAGAGAGAGAGAGAGAGAGAGAGAGAGAGAGAGAGAGAGAGAGAGAGAGAGAGAGAGAGTGGTCGTCCACCCAAAGGTAAGTGAAAAAAGAACTCACGAACGAAAATGAGAGGGTTATCAGAAACAACCTTTAGAATAAAAAATAGAGGGTTATCAAAATTAACATTTAGAAAAAAAGAAAAGTTCGACAGAAGAACTAAACCAAATCCGACAAAAGAAGTAAACCAGAGATGAACCAGAGATGGTCCACTAAGTCACTCCACGTGTAAACTAAAGTTCCACAATACACCGAAAACTACCACACCTATGGCGAGTGCCCCTGGGTGGACCTCCCCAGGCCTCGTTCACAGTAATGATGACACTCTTAAAATTGTCAACGGAACGCATGGTTCCCAGTACAACGGAACACATGGTTCCCAGTACAACGGAACACATGGTTCCCAGTAATGATGACACTCTCAAAATTGTCGACCTATTGCGGTCTGACCCGTTACCGAGTGCGCCTGGTTCCCACTTCCACGACCTAAAAGGGAAAGAGCTAGCCTACTCTACGCAATAACGATTCTGCAAAAAAACGAAGCCATGTGCCTTCGTTCCTCTAAATGGCTACAATACACAGCGGAACACATGGTTCCCTCTTCCACGACCTAAAAAACAGAAAGCTAGCCTACTCTACACAATAACAATTCTGCGAAAAACGAAGCCATGTGCCAAACCACATAGCTCCAACCACGAAGGGACGACGACCAATCCTGGGAGAGGCATCCAGGCAAAGTAGCACACATTCCGACAACGCAGGGGCGGCGATCAATCCCGGGAGGGATGTGGACAAAGCAGCACACACCAGGGGAGTCTCGTGTACGAATACGACTTGGTTTCTCCTCTCGCACCAATTGCGAGAGGCGCAATCCTTGCTACATGGACCGTTGTCGATCCTGCTTCGGCTCTTTGACCGGAACGCACCAAGCAAATCATTATTCGACATCAACGAATGGCAACTCCAAGACCACAAACCACAGGAATCCACACAAGAGACTCATGAACGAATACCGGAATGTACCAAGCAAATCATTATTCGTCGCAAAAAAAGGGCAGCTCCTGGACCTTTCGTCATTGTCGTGGGCGATCCGTGGTTTGAGGCTACTCATGGTGAAAAGAATAAGCGGAAGGAGAAGAAGCGACCGAGACAGGAGAGTCGGCAGAGCACGAAAGCGACTTGAGGCCACACATGCAATATAGGCCTATATGTAAAGCGCGTGTCCACACATGCAATGTAGGCCTAATTGCATGTGTGGTTTGAGGCCACACATGCAATATAGGCCTATATCGAAAGTGCGTGTTCCCACATGACATATAGGCCTATATCCAAAGGATACGGTGTGGCCTCAGTCACTTCGCAGTCCGTGAGCGAGTATTGGCCTTGAGGCCAATCGCTACCCCACCATGCGGACTCGACACCTCTTCACCGCCTGCCTTTCGTTTGCGCCCCTTTCTGCCGCCAGTCGTGGTTCTACTCGATTCCTGGCTCATGACGAGGCTCAAGACACTCTGCTGAGCATTTGCAGCAGCGGGAACAGGCCTGGACGCAGGTTGCGGCTCAGCCTCTGGTCTAGCTTCAGAAACAACGCTGGGCTCAGGCATGGAAGCAGGCAAGGGTCTACCCTCACCGGGGAGAGACACAACGAAAGCGGGCTCAGCACCGGTAACAGTTTGCTCCACACCGAACGGGCCGGCAGCAGCCTCGGCAGTGGGCAAACTCGCACCTGACGGCCCGACAACGACAGCCTCAGCGTTGTCCGCCACTCCAGTAGCAGTGCCCGTGTTTTCGTCGGGCACGAGTTCATTTTCGGCAGACTTCGTATCCCCTGACAACTTAGAGGTCGGGCTGCCTTGTGCGACCTTTTCTTTCCGCTTTGGCGTTTCGCGCGCAAGTGTGCCGCCGATGTTTGTCTGAAGCCTCGTGGCGATACCCTTAGCGCACTAGGTGTTTATCTCCACCACAAGGCAATTTCGATTTGCCTTGACACACGGTATGGCACCTCTGCCGGAACCGGAGAAACCATCCAGAACGCAGGTCCCTGCGGGAGAGAATTTGTTCACAAACCAGGAGTACAAAGTATACGGTTTCTGGTACGGGCAGAGAACACGGCCACCAGGGTGCTGGTACTTCTGCGTCACAACATTGAAGAGCTGGAAATTGTGACGCATATCAGTGGGATCAAAATTGTAATGCGCCATCTCGCGCTGCCCACTCTCACTGTAGTAGCCCAGCACTCAGAATTCGGTCGCACTCACAAGCCGCGACCCACCCGGATTCGTCACATTAGGCTTGCACCATGTCAAAAGCTCCTGCCCTGCATTGCAACCTCCCGGAACGCCGAACGGATGAAAGGAAGCATATCCACGGAACAGAATCCCGCAACTGTCCACAACGGGGCACTGAAAATGTCCTTCAGATTGTGAAGAACCTCCACAACATCTGACTCTGGAAACGGCTCATTATCAGATGCGTGGCCCTCGTGCGCTTACCCGTAAGGGAATTCGAAAATAGCCAGAGATATTGGCAACTTCTCTGTCTGCAGCTTCGACAACAAGCGCATGTCGCCATTGATAATTTTCACTTCCGCCGAGTCATTGTCGTGTGTCACCTCCGTCCACTCGATAAACGGTTCCACGAGAGGTTTCGTACGGAACGCGTGATTAGCGTTCTTCGCTTGCGGTCTCCTCTCCTTGTTCTTCCATTCAATGACCCGTTTAATATGGCCATCCAGTGCGGGGATACTCGTTTGACCCCTTCTGATGCCACCAACGAACTTCTCCAAATCTCTTTCTTTGTGTGGAGAGGATACTCCTTCTCGATGTCCTTGAAGTCAGCAGCGCCCACCCCCACTGCGAATGCCTTGCAGACGTAGGCGATTTGCTTGACAAGTTGGAACTTCTTCTCCATCTCCTTGAGCGAGATCTGCTTCGCAATGACCTCAAGGAGGATAGGGACGGCGTTCTCTGGAGCCATACTACCCATGGCTATCCAGTGTTGCGCTGGCATGTCCTCGGCGACCATGGGGACCTTGTTACCCTGCAGTTGCACCCGTGGATAAAAAAGCGCCATTTCTTGTTCCTTCGCAACCGCCCTATCAAGCCTCTTCCCACGCTGGCTTTTCTTCGCGCCCTCGGACTCGCTCGTTTCCAGATCCTGGTCCGCTTTCAAGAAGCTCCTCGCAGCTCGCTTCAGTTTTTGGCCTTTGACCTCGCCCTTCTGCCACATGCTCATGATCTTACAAATGAGCTCCCAAATCTCTTGGGGTTTAAAAACACACTGCAACAACGGGTCTTGGGCGTTCAATTTCTTCGCCGCGTTCGGAATCCCTGCTTCTTTCAGGCAAGCGAGCTTCACACCAACGAAGGGAAGATGATCTCCAGTTGGCTGCTTCAACATGGAGTCCATGATGGACTTCACATGGTCCTCGTCCGGCTCTCTCACCTCCATTGGTCTTTTCCCATTCACCAGGGGTGGCCTCCTCAAACATCTCATCGGCAGGTAAAAGGACTCGTGTGAAAGGTTCTTCTCCTTCAAACTCTTCAACTCCTCCCAAGTTTTTGTCAAATCTTCTATGCGCTCGTTCGGCACGAAACCTTGGGGTACTTGGAGTTCCTCTTCCCTTCCCTTCCCCTCCCCTTGCCCTTGCGGACCCGGTGTGACTATTTTCTTCCCGCGAATCTTCCCGGGAATCGTCTTTGTGCCCGATCCCCTTTCCAGGCTACCGGAAGACCCGACAATGGTTTGAGGAGAAATCACATCTTTGGGGCGCTGCGACCTCGCTTTCGAGCCACCCTTCGTGGCCGTCGTCGTCGTCGCCGTCGGAGTTTGTGATTTTTTTGCTGCCTCTGCATACTTTAAAGGAAGAAGTTTCTCGTCAAGATTTGCCCATAAGAACTCAGAAAGTCCTTCAACGAACGGCTGCGCAACACATTGGAAGCAGAAGAAAAAACAATGGTCGACCAAGTTTGTCAGAGAAACTTATAGGCCTATAACACATACTTAGAGAAACACTGCGCACGACAAGTGCAGTAGAACAACGCAAATGTGAAAAAACATTACAGGCCTGCAACCTCAAAGACTCTAACTTCTGGAAACGAGGAGGACGCAGTCAATGTTATAGGCCTATAACTTCCCAGAAACAAGGAAGACGTAGTGGAAGTTACAGGCCTACAACTGTCGGAAACAACATGGAGGTTATAGGCCTATAACTTCCGGAAAGGCCATGGAGGTTACAGGCCTAGAACTCTCGGAAATGCCATGGAGGTTCAGGCTTGTAACTTCCACGGCGTATCCGGTAGTTATAGGCCTATAACTTCCATGGCGTTACCGGTAGTTATAGGCCTATAACTCTCGGATACGCCGTGAAAGTTTTAGGCCTATTCCTTCCGGTTACGCCTTCAAAGAAACGGAATGAAACTTGGAGCTCTGCAACTTCCTGCAAAGAGAGATATGCAGTGGGAATCAGGGGAGATGAGAGCATTTACCATGCAACTAGTCTTGTTTAATGCCAAAAATTTTCTGTTTTGGATTGGCATCTTCATGGGCATTAATTTATCCCCCTTCAACAGACATTTAGTGAGCTTGCCCTTGATAACGACCCACAACTCCTCGATGAGATATTTTTCCGTTACGTGCGCTGCAAATAAAATTTCGCCGATTCGTGCATAGACATTGTTGCCGCTGGTCCTGACGTGAAGATAAGCTAATCCAGCTGTGACGTACACAGCCCAAAAGAAGTACTTGAAGTCGCTGCGAACGGGCCTCGACTCGAGGAACTCTCTCTGCCAGCTGCCATCCTCCTCCATTGGATCTTCTTCCTCGTCCTCTTCTTCTTCTTCTTCTTCTTCTTCTTTTTTTCCTTCTTCTTCTTCTTCTTCTTCTTCTTCTTCTTCTTCTTCTTCTACTCCTTCCTCTTCCTCTTCCTCTCCCTCTCCTTCCTCTCCCTCTCCTTCCTCTTCCTCTCCTACGCCTTCTCCTGCCACAAACTCTCCGTCTTCTAGAACATATTCATCCTCATCTCCTTCTCCCATGTGGGGAAAATCATCCTGCTCCGGTGGCCGCCTTTGCAACACAACCCCTTCGGAGCACGCCGGTTGCCCCCGAGAAGACATTGTGCCAGTTCTTCTTGCACTCCTCCCCTTGCTTGCACCCCTCGCGCCTCGGGATGTCTTCATCGTCACGAATGGACTGCACGCAAAGAGCCATCCAAAACAAATGTCAACCACGGTAAGACTGGTTACAAGGCCCTAGCAACCCCGCTTGTTTTGCCCGTCTGTCTCTGTGCCCGTGTGTGTCTGTGTGTGTCTGTGTGTGTCTCCCTGTGCCCGTGTGTGTCTGTGTGTGTTGCTCTTCGTATGTGTGTGTGTGTCTGTGTGTGCGTCATTGTTTGTGTTTGTGTGTGTGCCTCTGTGTGTGTGGCAGGCAAGTCAAAGGTGCTTGTCCGCCATAAGCACTTTTGGGACCACTTCCAGACCTTTGTTTTCATGTGTGTCTGTGTGTCTCTGTTTGTGTGTATGGCTGTCTTTGCGTCTGTGTCTGTGTGTCTGTGTGCCTTTGTGTGTGGGGCAGGCGTGTGTTTGCGTGTGTGTGTGTGTGTGTGTGTGTGTGTGTGTCTGTGTGTTCTTGTGTGTCTGGTTGTGTGCATATGGGGAAACTGATTGACAATACAAGCCTGTGTCTTTATGTCTTTATGTCTGTGTGTGTCTATATGCGTCTGGGGTAACTGGTTGACAATACAAGCCTGTGTCTTTAGGCGAGAGTGATTTAATGCTTGTGTTGGTTCTGGGGAAACTTTTTGACAATACAAGCCTGTTCTTGTGTTCGTGTGTGTGTCTCTGTGCCTGTGTTCTTGTGTGTGTGTCTAACAGTGATTATAGGCCTTTGATTTTCTTGGGGAAACTTTTCAGCACTTCAAGCCTGTGTTTTTGTGTGTATGTCTGTGTGTGTCTCTGTTTGTGTGTGTATGTGTCTACGTCTGAATGTTTGTATGCCTGTGTTCTTGTGGGCGTGCATGTGAGTGTATGTTTGTGCCTTTGTGCGTGTGTGTGCGTGTGTCTGTGTGTGTCTTACTGTGTCCTTGTGTGTGTGTGTGCGTGTGTGTCTGTGTGTGCGTGTACCTGTGTTTGCGTGTGTGTGTGTGTGTGTGYGTGTGTGTGTGCGTGTGTGTCTGTGTGTGCGTGTACCTGTGTTTGCGAGTGTGTGTGTGCGTGTCTGTCTGTGCGTGTCTAACTGTGTCCTTGTGTGCGTGTGTCTGTGTGTGAACTCGACTGCCACAGACGAAAGTGGTTAAAGGCCAACAACAGTTCTGGGGATGTGCTATCGTTAGTCTAAGCCACTGTGCACAGACAGACACAGGCACGGAAACAGACACAAAAAGACAGACGCACACAGACATGGGCTGTGTCTGTGTTCGTGTGCGGTGCACAAGAAGACATACGAACACAAACACGGATTGTGCGTGTCTTTGTCGTTGTGTGTGTCAGTGTGCGTGTATCTGTGTGTGTTTAGTTGTGTCCTTGTGTGTGTGTGTCTGTGTGCCTGTGTTCTTATGTATGTGTCTACCAATGATTAAAGGCCTGTGATTTTCTTGGGAAAACTTATCAGCACTTCAAGCCTGTGTGTCTGTGTGTGTGTCTGTGTGTGTCTCTGTTTGTGTATGTGTGTCTCTGTCTGAACGTCTTTGTCTGTGTGCCTGTGTTCTTGTGTGCGTGCCTGTGTCTGTGTGCGGCCTCGGGCACAAAAATATGCGAAGGTGCTTGTAGGCCTTAAACACTTTTGGGACCGCTATCAGGCCTCTGTCTTTATGTGTGTCTGTGTGTCTGCTTGTCTGTGTGTCTGTGTTTGTGTGTGTGGCTGTCTGTGCGTGTGTGTGTGTCTGTGTTTGTGTGTGTGGCTGTCTGTGCGTGTGTGTGTGTGTATGTGTGTGCATGTACCTGTGTTTACGTGTGTGTGTGTGTGCGTGTGCGTGTGTGTCTGTGTGTGTGTGTGTATCTGTGTGTTCTTGTGTCTGGTTGTGTGCACCTGTGTCCGTCTAACTGTGTCCTTGTGTGCGTGTGTCTGTGTTTGAACTCGGCTGCCACAGACGAAAGTGGTTATAGGCCTATAACAGTTCTGGGAATGTGCTTGCGTTAGTCTCTGCCACTGTGCACAGCCAGACACAGGCACGGAAACAGACACAAAAAGACATACGCACACAGGCACGAGCTGAGTCTGTGTTCGTGTGCGGTGCACAAAAAGACATACGAACACAGACACAGATTGTGTCAGTGTATCCGTTTGTGCCTCTGTCCGTGTGTGGCCGTGACCGTGTTTCTGTGTGTGTGTCTGTGCGTGTCTTTGTCGTTGTGTGTGTCGCTGTCCGTGCATCTGTGTGTGTCTAATTGTGTCCTTGTGTGCGTGTGTGCGTGTGTGCGTGTGTCTGTGTGTGTCTAACTGTGCCCTTGTGTCCTATATGCCTCTAAAGCGCCCAATCTGTGTGTGTCTAACTGTGTCCTTGTGTGCGTGTGTCTGTGTGTAAACACGAGTGACGCAGGCCAAAGTGATTATAGGCCTATACTGGTTCTGCGGAAACTTTTTGTCACTACAAGCCTGTGTCTTTGTGTCTGTGTGTCTGTGTGCCTGTGTTCTTGTGTGTGTGTCTACCAGTGTGCGTCAGTGTCTATCCCTGTTTGTGTGTCTGTCTGTGTTTGCGTGTCTGTTTGTGTTGTGTAAACACGACTATTTGTGCGTGTGTGTGTCTATGCCTGCATGTCTGTGTATGTTTGTGTGTCTGTGTTCTTCTGTGCGTCCCTGTGAGTGTATGTTTGTGCCTTTGTGTGTGTGACAGCCCCCTTTCTCCCGGTGCTTCGAGCTTTGATTTTTGGAAAAACTTTGGTCTTAGCATGGGACGTTGGACCCGGTTTTCAAAACAGTAGTCGGGATGGACCTGGAATAGAGGTAGGTCAGCGAGCCTGCATTGTAAGCAAAACTGGCTGATACTGCCAGGGTAACTCCGGGTTGAATTGTGAGGTCCCCAGCCTCGTCCCAGGTTTTCGCTGTAATGAAATACTGAATATTTCCCCCCCCCCCAAAAAAAAAACAAAAGTCCGTACCTTGTTTTCTGGTTGAGACGGTAGGGTGCCCAACATCCGCTAAGGATTCCCTTTCCTTCTTAGTTGAC
>BFEA01000055.1:2452938-2472557 GCA_003427395.1 Chara braunii
TTTTGTAGGTGAAGCCATCGTCATTTCTAGATGCCAGATAGGTTGTCGTATTATATGTTCCTGCCATGGATTCTTTAACCAAAAGATGTACTCGGAGTACTCACAAGATTAACCCCGTGAGATGGTTTCCAGACCTTTCTCAATGTAAGAAGAGTGTTGATGCCAAGAGTGTCAAGACGAAGAATAGCAGGTGGTTTCCGGACCTCCGTCAATGTTGTACACACGGAGGCGAGAAGCAGAACCCTCCACCGAAGCTCAGTGCAATTGGTGAGAGGACCACCAATGTCTGTTTGTTTCCGAAGCGTCCGCGATCGAACACGATAACAAGAAAGGTTATTGTGTCATGCCGAGAAACAAACACAGTGATGGGTCTCTGCGCAACTGGCAAAACAGGGAGTACAATCCAGATAGAGCGCCTAGGGAAGCGGTAGTGCCCGAACGTTGAAGGCGAACAATCCAGAGAGAGAGACGATGTACAGGACATGAGCGAGAACTTTGTTGTGAAAGAAACGCTCTACGACAGCGTGGCGCAAGAATTGCGTGACAACGGCACTGAGGAAGAGGAACCTAGTGACGACGATGATGAGGAGGGCGAATCGAGCGACGACGATGATAAGGAGGAGGAAACGAGCGAGGATGACGATTCAGAAGACACAGACTCTGAGGATGATGAAGGGAAGAACGAGTCGGGAATTGATGTCGACATGTTCAAGAAGAGTCTATCTGGAGAACTTTTAGGAGAAGCGAAGCAGATAATAGCACAGGAGGTGAGAAGAGGACTGTACAGCAAATCAAGCAAGAGTGAGAAACCTCCTTACAACTTGGGAAAACGCGGCAGGAACGTACGTGTGTACAACAAGAAAGCTAACTACCACGTGAACATGAAGAATGTCGAACTAGTTCTGAAGGAAGATTGCTGCAAGGCCAACTGTTACAAGAAGTTCACGGCGGTAGATGTTTTCTACAAGCGTGAAGAATTTTGGGCGATGAAACATTCTGAGCAACTCAACTTCTTTCTCGCAGAGATGAGGGTTGCGTCATACTTTTCGGATGAGGGAGATTTAGAGGTGTTAAGAGTGACGTTCAACGGCGTAAAGGTTTGCACAAAAGCGTGGGGAAAGCTGTACGGGTGCTCGACTACACGTGTTGCAAAGATACGCAAAGAATTCAGAGAAGGAATGGTGTTGTATGAGCATGCAAACAAAGGATCAGTCGGATTATCTGCTTCATCATAGCAAATTATCGCCTGGTTGCATGAATATTTCCGATACAATACAGAGAGTATGCCAAATAGTGACCAGTTTCATCTTTCACATACTCTCTGGCGCAGAGACGTGTACGACTTCTTCAAGCGAGACTGCAAAGAGCTCTACACGAATAAGACTCTTCCTTCCCGTTCCAGATTTATGACCATTTGGAGGGTTCACTGCCCGAAAGTTCTTATTCCTGCATTGAAGAGGTTCTCGGTCTGTTCCACATGTCTGAAATTCAAGACAGGCCGTTCACAAACAACAAGTGCGTTCGAAAGAGGTAATGACATAACCTCAGTGCTTATTTTCTCTCCCCCTGTCTTCCTGACCCTTCTTCTCTCTCTCTATCTCTCTCTCTCTCTCTCTCTCTCTCTCTCTCTCTCTCTCTCTCACTCTCAGTGTTCATTCTTCAATGTTTGCCATAGCGCGACTGATTGCTTTGAATTATATCCTTTTAAGTTGTTTTTGCAGAAGGTAGAGGCTGTGACTTGCACATTTACGGAAGGATTCTCATGGAACTCTTCTTCGTCTCTCCTATTTCTTCTTCTTCTTCCTCTCTCTCTCTCTCTCTCTCTAAATGTTCTTCGTGTAGAAAGAAAGAAAAATGAATCTTGTGTCAGCGCAAACTGGGAAGGATTCTTATGAAAGTAGTAAGTTTGGTAAAGAAATAGTTAAACGTCTTCTCTTTGTCTAAGTTATAGTCCTATAACACTTTGTCTCTTATTCGTCGTTGACTTTTCAAAGTTAAAGCCATTTACCACTTTATCTAATAATCGTCTTCGTGACGCCTGCGTTGCCTTCCCCGAACTCGTTCAGTCAATCAAAACAGAAATTTTGGGGAAGAATGAATTGAACATTCTACGACGTTTGTGGACTCACTTTTCTGAGTTACAGCCCTATAACACTTTGTCTAATAATCGTCTTCGACTTCTCAGAGTAAAAGCCCTTTAACACTTTATCTCTTAGCCGTCTTCGATTTTAAAGCCCTTGTTATTAGTGACGTCTGCGTTGCCTTGCCCAAACTTCGAATGTTATGATGCACGATACTTGTGGAATGACTTTTCCGAGTTGTAGCCCTATAACACTTTGTCCAATCATTGCTTTCGATTTTAAGGCCCGTCATCGCGCCTTGTCTCTTTTCTTTAACATGTTTTGACAAAGTAACCGCTTGTTTTGTTATTTGCGCAGAAATGTTTGACAAGGCACTAGAGAAGCACCGGTTAATGCAAGCAGAAGAGAGACAAAAACTCAGTAAGCATCGCTACAAGGCTTCAAGTCATCCGTCAGAGTATGTCGCAATGATCATTGATGGGATGGATCAGAGCAAGACTATACTGCCACACTTCACTAGGGTTCCAAAGGATTCGAAACTAAAAGAAGGGAACTTTGTGAAAGTTCACGTGGTTGGGGCTAAGGTGCTAGGGCTCTCATCGAACGCCTCTGCAACTGTTTTCTTTGACAACTTCAAATCAGATTCTAATTGCATGCTAACTGTTCTTCATCGTCAGATTTCTCAACTTCCGGTACCATTTTTTAGAGTCCTTTATCTTACACTTGATAACACTTCAAAAGAGAACAAGAACAAATTTGTGTTGTCATATCTCGTGTTCTTGGTGAAAATGAGAGTGTTTAGTAAAGTTAAGTTAAACTTTCTTCTTTTAGGTCTCACACACGAGGACATCGACCAGATGTTCAGCTGTTTCTCGAGAAAGCTGGCTGCACATGGTGCGTTCGATCTTCCTGAGTTGCAACACGTGATTAGGGAGTCGTACAAGGTAGAACAAGATCATGGTGTGCACGTTGAGGAGATGACGGAAACAATGGACTGAAAGTTGTACGTTCAGGATCATCTACATAATGTCAATGATATTAGCGTCAACCAACATTTCCGAATCAAGCGCAACGACAACGGGGAGGTGCACATTTGCAGCAAGCAATATCATAACTCGCAGTGGCAGCCGAACGACAGAGAAGGTCTGGACATCTTCAAGTCAGAGCCAACAGGACAAGTTTAAGCTTCACCAAAGCATGCAATCCGATCTTTTGAAGCAAGATATCGACTTACTTGTCGGGGTGAGGACGTGAGGCGTGATAAGGTCGTCAGCAGTGAAGGTCATGTCCGTAATTGAAAAGCGGGAGGATCTTCGAAATTCAAGGTTGACGATGATGTACTTTCCATCGCCGCCTTGAAAGCCAACGTACATGCCCTGTCGCATTACGCTCAACCCCACAACATTGAATGGTGGAATAAGTTTATTGCAACGCAGGAAACTCTCGACCTTGAGGAGACAAACCTCAAAGAGCCTTTCGCGTGGCCCTCTGTAACAGCTGATGTCAGCAGAGCAGGTGAAGAAGTCCCACCAACCGCTAACGGCTTTGACCAACGCTGGGATGATCTTTTCCCTCCTGAGAGACCCATCTACATCGGCGCACGAAAGAGCAGAAAGGTTCGAGAGGACAGAGACGGAAAGTACGACGATCTCGAGGTCAACACTTTCATCGCATTACAAGCTTGTTCGGGGCAGGAAGATAGAGGCAAACCTTACCACATTGGCAAGGTTGTCGAGCTGCTAGCAGGTAAAGGATTCAAAGTTGCTTGGTTTGCACAACGTGAGATTTCACGAATCCATTGTTTGTGGCAGTTGGTGACAACTATCTGTTTTATAGTGGCTCAGGAGGGTTGGACGTCACCCCAGCCTCCAGGTAAAATTGCGGGCTCACAGTAAACCCTTGATCTAACCGAGATCAAGGCTAACTGTGGCCGCACGGCAACCACAACCTTAGTGGGGGCATTTTCTTTAACTGCCATATATTTTTTTTTCTTTTCTTTTCATCAGCTATCTCATAATTTTACGAGATATTTTTCTGATAAGGGGTTGGAGAGATACAACCCCTTTCTGTTCCGGGACCCCTTTCTATTCCGGGTTGTCCGATCGGACAACTCCTCCGGTCGTCCTGGCGGGGCCAACTGTCCGGGCTGGTTAAAAACCGGCCTTGGGGTCCGATTAGGGTTTTGGGCCTGTGGGGGTGCGGTTTGGGGTACGTAGTACCCTTGCTTATTTTGGGCGATTTTTGTGAGGCCGGTAGGGCCTCCAAAAAAAAAATAAAAAATGGCCCGGTTTGGGCCATCAGATCTAAGAGATCTACGGCACAGATCAGGTCTGCAGTAGTAGTAGTAACATTAGCAGTAGTCTTCAGCGCTGGGCGCTATAAGGAGCTAGAGTAGTAGTGGAGAGAGAGAGATGGTTGGCGGAGGCCAGGGAGACTTACCTGTAGGGTCATAGCTCCAGCTTCGTCTTTGATGTACCTGCAACAAGGCGCCACCTTCACAGGTTAGTATCGGACTCTGAGAGAGAGAGAGAGAGTTCTTCTTCTTCCTCTTCTAAGTCCACCATCTCCTCCTCACCCTCTCGCTACCTGACTTCTCAGTATCCGCAGACTATGAGAGAGAGCGAGGTTGGTGACTTTGGGACTTGACGACATTTGGATCCAGACTCGACATTGAGATTCAGACATTTGACGAGAGATTATTTGGGACTTGTACCGAAGACTTGGTGTTGACGGCATTCCCATCTTCCCCTCTTCTTCGTCTAACCCCCCTCTTCTTTGTCTGTGTATGGTTGGGGACTGGCGCCTTTTTCCTGTGTGAGCGCGAGACCCCTTCACACCATGGAATGATGATGATGTATATCTGGTCTTCCAACTTTTTTAGTTTCTCAAGATACCTTGCTCAGTCAATCCCCTAGCGTCCAGGGTAATCAATGTTGGCAAGGGTCCTCCCCAGTGTGATTTTTCTGATCAAACATTGTACATGGGACGCTAGACCCATTTTCCAGCAGGTGATGCTCCCCACGAACAGATGGAGCCTCTCCCCGCATGGTAGTGGTGGCTGCTCTTATCACCACCACTATCATCAAGGGCATTCTAAAAAAAAAAAAAAAAAAAAAAAAAAGGTCTGCATTGCAACACTGATTGTTCGGATCATTGGTATTTAAGCCTTCCACTGTGCTATCTTATACTATGTGAGAGAGGTCGTTTTTTTTTCTGGTCTGCACCGGTATGCGACAATGTGTGTGTGTGTGTGTGTGTGTGTGTGTGTGTGATACATGCCCAGTTGGGCAATGTAGGTACAGCCAAGGATCCGCAAGGTGATGAAAAGGACTGAATGGACAATGCAGTGTTAGTGGAATCTCAACAATCAGTTTACATCTTGATACGTACAAAATGGCACTTTGTAGCGCAGTGGAAGACTTGGATATAAGTCCTGACCTCACCGGGACTGACACGACATCCCATCATACTTCACACATCTGAGAGAAGGAGGAGATACCAAACTGTTGCATACTGGGGATTAGATAAAGATGAGGGAGAAGATGGGAATGTCGTCAGACAAGTGTCCCTGGTATTGATCCGAAATAGTCCCTCGTCAATGTCTCGATCCCAAAGTCGAGTCTGTATCCCGCTGTCGTCAACATCCCCAAAGTCACTCATCTCTCTCCCTCTCGTAGTCTGCAGATACTGAGAAGTTAGGTAGTGAGACGGTGAGGGCGAGATGGTGGACTTTGAAGAGGAAGAAGAAGAACTCTCTCTCTCTCTTTCTCTCTCTCTCTCTCTCTCTCTCTCTCTCTCTCTCTCTCTCGCTCACTCGTAGTCTGCAGATACTGAGAAGTCTGTGTGTGTGTGTGTGTGTGCGTGTGTGTGTGTGTGTGTGTGTGTGTGTGTGTAGAAACATGCAGCGGCTGCAGCAGCGGACCTTCCACAACACCTTCCACCCCCTTCCCCACCCTCAGCACGTATTTCCATTTTATTTTATTGTTTGCTCCGAAATGCCTCAAAATTGCTTTGGGGGGTCCCCTGGTGGTGCGCAGCCTCCCTCTCCTTTTTTTTTTTTTTTTTTTGCTTTCCAGATTTAAAAAAAATGAGTTGTCTGGGATCCCGGACAACTCCACACAGGATGCCCGGCCAGGACGTCTGCCCGGGACAACTGACCATCGGACAACTGGTAGCCTAGAAAAAAAAATGAAAAAGAAAAGAAAAAGAAAAGAATATTATGACTAAATCTAACTGCATGTGCCTAACCCCTACCTTGGCGAGGTGCATGTTGTTGAGTTCAACATGATTTTTGCTTTTTCCTTCTGCCCTCCCTGGAAACGGGGAGAACAGTTGGCAGGTTGGGAGAAGTAGGTCCTCCCTCTCCCAACCTCCTGTTTCTCTCTCTCTTCAATGGAAGTATTTCCCAAAATCAAATAATCATTCTATAGTAAAATTACACTCTAATTTCAAATTTTCATTCCATCTTAAAAAATGTCATTCCAATTTTAAAAATTTTCATCTAAGTTGCAAACTTTCATTCCAAGAATAGGGTATCCCTTCTTATTTGGATTGCCTGCTAGAGATGGAATGAAAGTCTGGATGAGTTCATGAAGTATTTTAATTGGACTTTCATTCTGAGTAAGGATTTTCAATCATAAAAAGGTTAATCCAATCTAAATTAGAAGGTGTTTGTTGTACTAGAATGAAATTTTAATCAAAATATTTCATAAGCTCGTCCAGACTTTCATTCCATCTTGAACAAATAGATGTAGTTGGAAAGGAAAACTCATATTTAGACGGGAACTTATCAAATAAAACTGAAAATTTTAGAATTTGACGAACATTGGAATGATAATTTATAAATATGAAGGATTTTTTTTTTTATGGAATGTTTTTTCAACTTTCATTTCTCGTGGGAATTTTTCTGTTGTTCCTCCCTCCAACTCTCCCAACCTTCATTTTCCCACGTGTGCATTATGAACCGCGATATCTAAAATCTTGCGGTCGCGGTCACAAATATTCACCATGAAACGGGGTGGGAGGTCGTTATTCGCCCACACAGCCCAAAGGGCTGTTTTTCCCAACTGTGAGGCAACAATGTCTTGTTTTTTCTTTCTTAATGTTAGTTGTTTGTGACAACCTCTCCTCGTTTTTCTGCCGCCTGCACGCCAACGGCCACATGGTGGAGAGGGTGAACAACTGAAAAAAAAAAAAAAAAACTAAAGAAAAAAAAAAACCGGAGACAAACAACTTACCTATGTTGCTACGTGTTGATGCCCCTTCCACTTGCTGAAATGAAGATCCGTGTTCGAGTCTCGTTTGAAGTAGTGTGAGGCCATTCGCTAGGTAAGTGACTTCTTCTCTCTCTCTCTCTCTCTCATATATACACAAACACACACACACGAACACAAACACACGAACACACACATAGACAAGTGTGGTAGTGTATATTTCCATGTTCTCGCCCAAGATTCATTCGATTTTGCTCAACCTATCGATGAAAGTCCCATAGGGCCAGCCACTAGTTAGAAGACTTCGCTCGTTCGTTTTCTGACGAACGGGCACTCCAAACAACGAGGAAAGAACGGGTTAGTAAATCAGAAAAACAATTGTGGAAATCGTGGTTGTGGAACACCTTGAGTTTGAAGAATGCAAGAAAAGAAAAAATGGCGTTTATGGCATACTCGGAGTTTGAAAATGTGTAAGTTTAGTGAGAATTTAAAATTGTATCAGCCATGAGCTGAGGGGCGCTTGGCAGATTTAGGGTTGCCTGTTTTGCTTCATTTCGAGTACTGCTAAAGTTGACCATTTTGAACATTGGTTGTGGCTCCAAAGTACTTGCCCCCCAAAAATTTAAGAAAATATAAGAAAAAAAGATCTAAAACAAAATAAAAGAAAAACAATCAGAAACAACTTACCTGAAAAACGGCTCCCCGTTTTCAATGGGCGCCTGTTGTCTCCACTAGAGACTGTAAGTCCCCAGCCATATCTTCTTGCGCCATCTGACGTCCCTCATTAGCTTAGATTTTATTTTTATTTAATTATTATTATTTTTTTTTTCTTATGCGTGTCATCCTTGCGCAGGGCCCATGTAACTCTCGCACCCTGATGTCCCAAGTTCAATCCTTGTTGGGATCGAAAAGATTTTGGACCACTTCTGGAATTTTGCATGTCATACTTGCGCATGCGCCATCTCAACCGTTGCGCGCGTAATTTCCGTCGCACGATCTGAAGATCGCGCGACTGAAATCGACCCTGCTTAATGTTTTTGCCCTTGGGTCGCTCCAAAAGGAGCTCGCCCAACGGGGCATTTCGGTTTTGATCCCCGTATCCATAGCGCATTAGACTAACATGTTACCTACTAGGCCGTTAGGCTAGCTCTTACTACGAGGATAGTAGGAGCGACTTTCCTATAAGAAGAGCCACACCCAGCCATTCTGCCTACCTATGACATAGCAGGCCCTGTTGGCCTCCTTCTGCGATATGACCGGTTCCCCCCCGCTATGCCCAAGCGCACACCTGGCGAGGTAGACTTTATCGTTACTGTGTCCTTACCTCAGATCATCTGAGCATTTTGTTGGACGACCATACGAGCCCCCTCCACCCATTGAGGTGGACGACCACGAGAAGTCCCTCGTTTCAGACATCATTGGTCACTGGATCACCGATGACAACCCTCCTCACCTCGAGTATCTCGTACGTTGGAAGGGTAATCCTGATGAGGAGGCTACGTGGGAGCCCCTCGAGCACTTGCAACATGCTCGCATGTTGGTGCGTGGTTATAACCGTGCTCGTCGTGCTGGGTTGACTGCTCCTCATCTCACTGACCCTCCTCCTTCTCCTTCGGCTGAGGAGACTGCTGAAGTCAAGCTTGCTCCTGTGTAACACTCCGTACGACGTACGGGGGGTTTATCGTACGGCCGTATGTACAGCCCTGTACGGAAAAGAAAAAGAAAAAAAAAATCGTTTTGTTTTTTTATCTCAAATTTGGTAACGAATTTCAATATGACCCTAAGGCAAAATTTCAGTTTATTTTTGTGCATGACATTTTTTTTTCTAGATTGTTTTGAATTTTTTTTTTTCGCTTTTTTTTCGTACGTACGACCCGTACTACCACATGAGCCCGTACGTACGTACGTACAGCCCGAATTCGTACTGGGGTCTACATAGGCCTGCTCCATCTGAGGCAGACCTTCAGCAGCAGTCAGATGCTTCTGAACGTCCACAACGCACTCCTCGTCGTCCTGCTCGATAGGACGATTGACTCTGACTTATCTTCCCACATCTTTGACTTCTTAGTACTCCATCCTCTCCTATTTTGCGGCTTTTGCCACTTCAACTCGTCGATGTTGCGACTCTTCCTCGACGCCATTCTAGACTTCTCATCATGGACGTCATCGGCAGCTTCATGGCTTTCGTCATGATCAACTCTACCTACTTCAGATGTCGTCACTCTCTTACCACCTTACCCTGTACAGTACCCTGGTTGTGTCGCATGATGGTGTCCCTTCGTCGGGTTCCTCTGAGTTTGGCTCTCCCTTGGTATACGCATAGGCATCGGGACCGTTGCATTGCCCTGACTTCCCGGCTTACGGATTCAACTTCGACTTCCCCCACCTTAGGAGTTATTTGCATGATTCCCTTACCCATCACTTTTCTACCCTCTGCCGGCCCTCACACCCTAGTTAGGCAGCCTTGCATGCTTCATCTAGGTCGCCCTGTATTTCAGGCTCCCTTATTCCCTTGCATGGTTGATCCTCCATAGCGGTCACCCCTTTAGTCGAGCATTACCCACCCTGATGGTCTATCTGTTAGGGTCATTGGTTCTGTTCGCTCCCAGTTCCCTACCCTCATTGAGCCTGATGACATGTGTCTCCCTGTCATAATGTGCGGATGCCCTTAGGAGTTTATCGACCCTTAGGCTGCATTCGCCACCCTCAGAGACCATCCCACCCTGTGGTTTATGACACACTTCTCCTGTAACATATGGTTGTCTTGTTTTTGCTTTGTCGCTCTCAGACTGAGGCTACTGCCTCTAACATTTCTAGGTTTTTGTTGTTTCTGCTTTTGCTGTTCTTAGGACTTATACACTGGTCAGTTGTTTCCAGACTGAGGCTACTGGCTCCAACATTCTATGATTTAGTTGTCATTACTTTCTGCTTTCCTAGGACATGTATACTAGTTAGTTGCTTTTGCTTTCACTTAGGCTGTTAGTTGTGACATTACTGTTTTTTTGTGACATTTTTTATCCTAGGTTGCGTCGCATGGACTCAGCATGGAGCTTGCTCCACATACTAGACTAGTCGGGTTTTCTTTTTCTTTGGTAGAGTTCCGCTTCTTGGCGGAAGCGTGCTTGTATCTAGGCGATCCATCACAGGCAGAGGATCGCGTAGAGGACCTCTGGTTGGCCTGTGAGACCAGCCTCTTGGCCTGTTCTCACAGACCTGTGTTGTATTCGGGGTAGTCCAGTCCAGGCTTGTAGCTTTGTCGGTACCAGTCAGTCCAGTTCAGTCAGTCCGCTGGGGTATACCCCAGCCAGAGTTTGTACTTTGTCTCACGCTACATTCATACAGTTTGGGGTACGTGTGTTGGAGTCTCGCGTGGGAGCTGCGTTGTGCCATCTTGCTCCACTCTCATCCTCCATCTCCATCTCTATCCCAGGCGGAGCACGACACCTAACTGACATTTCGTTAAAATTGACATTTTTGACTATTTTCGCGAAATTAAACTTTGACAATTTCGTCTATGTTTTTTTGTGGAAATGAGTGACTTCCTTCTTTGCAGTAATGGCTACCATCGCATTGTGATGGTATACCATATCCCATTAGATGGTAGGATCATCTATCACAGACCATGCACCACAACTATGGTATGGTATATCCTGTATCGTAAGAGTCCATCATATAACATATATCATTGTATGGTACCCCCAGTTCACAACCACACTTATGTTTGAGTGACTTCCTTCTTTGCAGTGATGGCTACCATCACATGTTCTTAGTATACCATATCTCATAAGAAAAAGACCATACACCACAACTATGGTCCCTTATATCCTCTACCGTACGAGTCCATCATACAACATACATCATCAACGAGGAGTGTGAGTCCAAATGAAGTTATGCCAATGTCTTTCATGAATTCCTTCAAATGTTTTCCAATTCCTCTCAGTTTTCTTCGGTGTACAATAATATGAGAGGATACCCACAACCTATCGAAGGCTCTGAACTGTAATCAGTTACGACAACACTGAACGAATACGATGCAATTGCAAATTTGCAAATCATGAAGCTATTGAGTCTATTGCGATCCTTCGTCTAATGCCTTCTATGTCGTCCATTGTGAAATTGAATGGTGGCACCTTGCCTCTCGCTAGAAGAGATGTATAAGTGAGCATGAACACTCTGCACTGACTCACGTCCTCCTGTTTCGGAATGCCCTTCACTTCCAAAGTGTCTTCGAAGCACGATACGTCTATTGGTCGGCCCTGGTGCGTTGAGCGCTCTAGTAAAAATCGCGCGAAGTAGCGTGTCACCTGTTCAGCTAACTTCGTGTTTGTATCCATTGAATCGTAATACTCTATCACATTTCGTCGACGGTCGGCCGCAACGAGTGTCCAGTGTTTCTTTTTCATATCGCGATATGGCGCTAGAATCAACTCCGTGTCTGCTATGATGACATCCCGAAACCATCTAGCAACTTTGTCGTACTTATATTCCATGTTCCTGCCTAGAAGTTTAGTGAAAAAGTATGAGTTATATGCAGCTGTGACGGGGATCGTCCTCGTGCTACATAGATTGGACTTGTCAAACTGATTGTCACATTCGTGATGAAATGTTCTGCAATTGTTGTCATGCAGAATCATTTTCATGTAGAAATTCACAATGTTGTCGTTCAACCACTCGTTCTCGTTCATGAGGACGCTGAAATTATGCACGGTGAATAACAGCTGCTTTCTAGTAGCTTCATTCTTCGTGCTTGTCAATGTTTTCGTATTATTCAGCTCTATACCCATGTGACGTAATGCCTCTTCTTCGGTCTCATTGAGGGCGTCCGTTGCTAAGTGAATAGTCCAGCCATGTACACAGTTGCGTTCGCCTTCATTGCACTGGTTAACTGCATCAGCGAACAACAATTTGAACTATTTGTTGTTAATGTCTGTTTGCACTACATCTATTAAAACCGTGTTTGTCGAACACTCCGTAATTGTATGTTGCACTTTAGCGTCTACTCTCTGTGTGTGTGAATGTTTCGTGTGTGTGTGCCTATGTGTGTGTGTGTGTGAGAGAGAGAGAGAGAGAGAGTCAAAGAGTGAGATAGATAGATAGATAGATAGAGAGAGAGAGAGAGAGAGATCCATCACCATCCTTTTCCCATTATAATATTGCTTAATTAATAAACTGTCATTCTTCCTCCTCAAATGGTTCGTTGGAAAACTGAATGGAATATTTCACAACTTCCAGCTTTTTTTGTCGATCGACGTCATCGAATGATAAATGTAACTTAGGAATATTCCATTAAGCACTGACAACCGAATCCCTTGTACAGAGAGAGAGAGTCAAAGAGAGAGAGAGAGAGAGAGAGAGAGAGAGAGAGAGAGAGAGAGAGACTGATAAATGTAACTTAGGAATATTCCATTAGGCACCGACAACCGAATCTCTTGGAGAGAGAGAGAGAGAGAGAGAGAGAGAGAGAGAGAGAGAGAGAGAGAGAGAGAGATCCACCACCATCCTTTTCCCATTAAAATATTACTTAATTAATAAACTGTCCTCCTCAAACGGTTTATTGGAAAACTGAATGGAATGTTTCACAACTTCCAACACCTTTTGTCGATCGACGTCATCGAATGATAAATGTAACTTATGAATATTCCATTCAGCACCGACAACCGAACCTCTTGTACACCCTTCTATCCATATTCATGCTCATGCACAAACACATACACACACTCTCTGACACACACACACACACACACACACACACACACACACACACACACACACACACATAGGCACACACACACATATACGCTCACAACATACGCATATGCAAATACACACACACACACACACACACACATACACACACACACGTCACTGCAAGACATACACACATGCACATGCGTGTGTGCTATGCTGCTTTCTTCTCCCTGCCTCTCTTTGAGCGCCGCACACTGCATTCCTCTTTTTCCTCTCTTGTTTCACGCTTCGGACTGCACCTTCCCTCAGCCCCATCATGCAAAGCATGGTCCATTTGTGTTGGCTCGGCTGATGACAACGATCTTCCTTCACTATGTGACTTTCCTCCGTTCTCACTTGATTGCTCGATCAAGTTGATCACGTTCGAACTGCTGACCCCGGATCTGCCACGGCAGGAAGCTTTCTTTCCCAATCCATCCTCGCTGTCCACGTCCATGTTCTGTTCGAGGTTTGCATCCCCGTCAGCTTCCTCATCATCATCTCCCGCTTCACGACCATGTGTCATACGAACTCCCTCCATACCACCACCTTCTTCCCTCTCCATCGAGTCTGGGGCTATCTGCGAGCCAGAGCCAGTGCATACCATGTGCAAAAGTTTGTCCCCCTCATCTCTGTTATCCGCTAAAGGCTCCGTAATGTCCCGCGGGCTTGCTCCTCCAAATACCAGTGCATCTCCAGCATCGTGCTCCCCCCCACTCCGTCCTCCATGTGACGACATGCCTGTGTTGGCTGC
This sequence comes from Chara braunii, assembly GCA_003427395.1. Taxonomy (NCBI): domain Eukaryota; kingdom Viridiplantae; phylum Streptophyta; class Charophyceae; order Charales; family Characeae; genus Chara; species Chara braunii. The sequence continues at coordinate 2,466,714 of BFEA01000055.1, forward strand.
CGAAAGCGGGTCTCCCAGTCCACTGGGCACCCGCTGGGCACCCCCATCTCCGGCATCTCCCGCATCTTCGTCGGTTGTGGCCTTCTTTTCCCCCTGTTCCTTTGTATTTCCTGCCTCTTCCCCACCACATCCTGGACCTGCCGTCTTTTCCCTTGGCACCGCACCAACGCCCTCAGAAAATGGCGTTTTTAGTAGCTCATCAACTGATGCCTCATGAGTTCCCTGTTCTTTATATTCGACGCCCTTCCTCGCACGCCCTTCCTTTTCAGCAACACTCGTCTTAATGGCTCCTTGTCTAGACCCATTTCGGATATTCTCTTCCATGGCTAGAGTGCACCCCACCAATATGTCACTGTCGTACATTTGTTCCGTCTGACGACACTCCAATGCCCATTTGATCTGTCCTCGTGAAGGGCTCGATTTTCTCTCATAGAAAGCAACGCAATACTCCAGAAGATTGTTTTGAAGCAGCGCTTAAAATACGGAGTTCACCTTTTTGCTGATATCTTGCTCTCCTGCACCCTTGTTTGCCTGCAGCACGCGCAGCAACAACTGTTCCTTTGCAGTCTCAAAGAACTTACTCCTGCTCAGTCTCTTCTTCAATATCCACTTCCCTCCGACTCGGACAGCCATGTGCCATTTGCCATTAAACACACATGGCTCAAAAACACCCGGATGCCATATGATCTGATGGCCCTATTTATACACCTCGGTCTCTGTGAACTTGGTGTCCAAAAAGTGAGGTCCTCGTTTGCTCTCCTTCATGTGACTTTCGATTTCATCTCCAGGAGTTAGATCTTTGTCCTCGTCGTCTGGAATGCGGAACAACGGATTGTCCTCCAGACAAATGTCATCCTCCTCGGGCCCCGCGTCGTCATGTTGACCACGAGTTTTGTTCTCTGTTGGCATTTCCATGACGTGGTCGAACATTTGCCGCATCAGCGTTGGAAGCCCTGGGGCACCTCTCTTGTCTTTCCATTTCGAAGTGCTTGCCTCGATACCATCTCCTGCGGATGACGTCTGCGTATGTGTGAGCTGGGCGGTCTTGCAGCTGGCCATTGTCGGTCCCCCGACTTCAACCACCGCCGGGTCCCCCCACGATAAGGACCCGGTGCTCATGTTCTTGTCAGCTGCGTGGTTTCTTGCATCAGGCAGCGACAGGTCGATCTCGTCATCATCGGTATCCTCCCCACTGTCCATTATATCGAAACTGTCTTCAGGCTCCAACACTTCGTTATAAATCCTTGCGTCGACGCGGCGCATCTTTCTGTCGAGCCACAGGTCCTCGCAACGTGCTAGAAATATCTCGATTGCACCAATCTTGGCGTCGTGGTACCGCTGGAGGTGTTGGAGAGCGACGACTTTTCGCGCAACGTAATCAGTCTCCGTTCGTGTGTCAGGAGCATTGCAGAACAAGTACTTCCATAAAGATGCTCTCTTCTTCCCGAGTTTCAGGAACATGTCTCGGTCTGGCCGATGCTGGGTTTTGGGCCGTTCGAAGTGACAACGACCGGGATTATGGACGAGGTGATCAATAAACGAGGAACAATATTCGAGCATGGTGGTAGAGCCGTCACATGCCACCACATGACGGCCAGATCGAAGCAATTCCCAAACTGACCCAGATTGGACGTTGCCCAGAAGAAGCACACCCTCCCCCTCCTTCGAAGACCATGAACACAACTCCTTCATTCTTGCTGGTTGTCTCTCCCAGACCCCATAAACAGCTTTGTCTTCGCCGGCCACGCCGATGTGCTGTTGTGTGCAACGGACAAATATATCCTCCTCGTAGTTAGTGTCAAAAAACACATTATCACGTTTGGACGGGACGGTGACTTTTTTGAAGTCATTGCCCGTGTCGTGCAAAACAATCGTCATTGAGTCGCGGCTTCTCAATGGAAGATTCCCAAGGGGAACATATGAGGATGGTTGCGTGCCATGATGCCGTCGCCAGCGGCCCGGAAGAACTTTCACACCCCCCCACCTGAAGATGTTCCTCAGAATGTAGTCCTCGCCCTTCAATCCACTGAAAATGATGAGTGTCCAATGTGTCCCACACAGAGTTATCATCATTTGCTGAAGTTCCACAAACCTCTTCTCCGTCCATGAATCCAGATTCTTGTGGGGAGCCAGGTCCAGCACTGCAAGGTGACAACTCAATTTCTTCACAGCACGAGTCAGATCCTCTGTCGGTTGCAGCCCATCCAACGGCGCCATGCACACAGGCAAATACGTTGTATTACACTTCCGCTTATCCCACAGTATATGCTGTGCATTTGCAATGACGCGCTGAAGCTCGTCCTTCAATTGGCTCACCGCTCTCACTATCTCATGCAGAAACAATTTGATGAAGTACGGGCACTCGATATACATTTCAGTCGTCACCTTGTACCCCCCCACATTCCCCTGTCCCAACTTTCCCTCATCCACCCCCCCAGTCGTTTCGGCACGTTGTTCGTTCTCTCAACTGGAAGTTTCATCTTCTTCTTCTCCCATTTCTCTTTCGTCAACCCGTGCGGCTCAAACCTCTTCATAATATCATCATACCCGATGAAGAAATCGTCATTCCACTCACGCTGTCCCCTGCGTTCCGACTTGAGGAGCACGTAGTTGAACATGCGCACCATGTATCTCTCCCTGCGCACTTCTAGGTAGAGGTCGTTCATGTTCATCAGTTTCTTGGCGAAAGTCCTGCCGGTGGTGACAACGACCTTCCCTGCCAAAATCAAATCCAATGCCATCTCCTTCTCCCTAGTAGTGAAATCCCCGAACACTTTCCAAGCGCTCGCCGGAGGGTCATGAACACACACATAGTACCCATTTGGACTTTTGTTCGACTGCACGTAGTGCACCAGTTCCTTTTTTCGTTTCACTGTTTTGGCAGCTGGACCTGCACCGGACGCCTCGCCTGGCCTCCCCTCTTGATCAACCGGCCTGACTCCATCCAGCCCAGGCAATTCCCCTTTCTCCCACATGTCGAAGAACCGGTTCACCAACTGCCACACTGCGTTGCCAGTGGTGGCAAGGCACATGAACGGCCTCAAGAGGTTGGACCAATTACGGACAAATTTGTTGTTCAGCGACTGATTCCAGAGCTCGGTGTCTAGTGTCATCCGTATTGCTTTGCGCAGAAAAGTGTGATAGTTCTGCTGTTGCGCCACCTTGTCATCTTTCGTTTTCGCCAGATGCCAGTCACCCTTCGGGAATTTCATATGACTCCACAACCCTCTTATTGCGGTGACAACCATTCTGAACGACGAAGGGAAAGATCGAGTCTCCCTCGTGTTGTCAAATGTGGAAATGTAGGCATACCCGTCAAGATGGTCATCATCGAAGTACACCGCACGCGCTTTCCATTACCGCACGCCCCATTTCCTGGCAACTGGAGAATTCGCTCGCTCCAACCTCTTCGTAGCTTCCGCCGTGTGTTGGCCTGCCACGACGTACCAATGGTACGAATTGACATCCTCGTTCCTTCAGTCCTTGGGTTTCAAATGTTGCCACTGTTTTTGCCCGTTCCGCATGACTTCTATAACAGGAGCCAGAATGAAGGTGTTTATGTCCCACTCTTTCTGTTTCTCTGACCGTTCCATAGCGTCTTTGATGGAGGCGACCAACATCTCGTTCAGGGGTCGGTGATTGTACTGGAATTCCCCGTCGTCTGGGTTCGGCAAAATCTTGCGGACATCTACGAACACCTGAACAGGCCGGTCAATCGCATTGCCGTCGTCATCATACTCCAGAAAGAAACATCTCGTTGTGTCGATAGCATCCGACACCAATTGTTCCGGTTTGGACGTATTATCTCGAGGGTCAACCCCGACCGCCTCGTCACCGGATTCTGCAACTTCCTTTGCACCGTCTATCTTCGCTTTCTTCTTTGGTCGTTGGGAAGAGCGTGGTCGCTCGCGCTTTTCCTTAGCCGGCTTCGCCGACTGTGCGTCCAATGCCTTCTTATACGCCTCCTCCGAAGCTGCCAAACCTATCAACTTCGACTGTCTTCGCCTCTGCTCCTCATCACCGCTAGCTCTCGATTTTCTCTTCTGCGAGCATACTGATCTCTGTGTGTTGAGGACGTCCTCGTCTCCAGAGCGAAGCCTCTGACTGTCGGCGCATTTGCGAGACTCATTGACAGACACTCCGTGGTCATTGGCTTCGTCCTCTTCCCCTTCGCTCCCCGCTTCGTAGCTGTCTTCGTCCTCCGCCCCCCCAACCCCAGTTCCCTCGAAGTCATCGCCATTTTTGAGCCCACTATGGTCGTCACCGTCTTCCTCGTCATCCCCACCGTCGTCGTCATCCCCTCCGTCCTCGTCTTCCACCCCTTCCTTACCGTCCCCGAGTCCCTGTTCGTCACCGTCACCACCTTCGTAGCCAGCGAACTGATCGTCTTCGTCTTCGTCATGTCCTTCGTTCCCTTCAACATTTCTGTCAAGCACATGTTGCTCAGTTGATAAGTCGTCCTCCGTCTTATCAGGGTCCTCGCGAACTTCGTTGCCACCATCATGACGTGAAGACGAAGCTTCTGCCGGACCTTGCCATCGCTTCAGACCCGGCGCTAACCGTTTGGACACCGTATTCGTTAGCGAACGCGGCGCGAGATCAGACTTCTGGACAGGCTCAGACTTCTCTATGACCTTATCACGTTCGGTAATTCCCACCGAGCTGATTTGTCGACCACCCAGGTCCCCAACGCCACGCGGCGACCCAACAGAGATCGCACTGTGTAGAATAGCCTGGCCCAGCGCCTGCAATTTATAAGACCGAAGCTTCGATGCGAACTCGTCAAGTTGAATATCGAACGGTATGAGGGGTTCCGAGAGTGCCAGTTTGCTGTCCACCGTGCACACATGGCTAGACACCTAGTGGCAGTTAATTCTCTTGAGAAAATCGAAAGGGCGGAGCATCACAACCTGCGATCCGTCTTTTTTCCGCGACTTATCAAAAGGAGGCATAGCAGCGGCCCGCATGCCGTACCCGACGAACTTCTGCAAATGCAGTAACACCTGTTTGTAGTTGTCCGGTTCCTCGTTACCATCAGCGTTGAAGCAAGTGGTGAGGTGAAATCTCATGTACTCCTCAACAACCTCCAGTTTATCAAACGCGTAATTCTTCACTCCACCGCAGGGGTGGTAAGCCCCGCTAGAATCTCTCAAGAAAACGACCGGGCCACAATAGGGGACTTTGATGCCCAGGTGTCAATCGAGCGCCCAATACTTATCATGGAACGTCGCAGCCCTGCCAATCACCTTTGGCGTCGACGAACCCGAGAAGGTCTCTTTCCCAGCTACACAGATACCACACCCGATACAGAAATGAGCACGCTGTTGAATATAAACGGTTTATGAGCCCTTCAGAGAGAGAAAGAGGGAGAGAGAGAGGGAGAGAGAGAGAGAGAGAGAGAGAGAGAGAGAGAGAGAGAGAGAGAAAGAGAGAGAGAGAGAGAGAGACACGGACAGACAGCCACACAGACAGACATACAGAGAGACACACAGAGTAGAGAGAGAGAGGGAGAGAGACATAACACAAACAGACATACAGACAGACATACATACAGACAGACACACAGACAAACATACGGCCCCTTCTATGGTCCGGCGACGCCGGACCACCGGCATTTGTCTGTGTGTGTGTGTGTGTGTGTGTGTGTGTGTGTGTGTGTGTGTGTGAGAGAGAGAGAGAGAGGCACCGTGACGCTGAGCCCCTCCGATGGTCCGGCGACGCCAGACCACCGGCATTTGTGTGTGTGTGTGTGTGTGTGTGTGTGTGTGTGTGTGTGAGAGAGAGAGAGAGAAAGGGGCACCGTGACACTGAGCCCCTCCGATGCTCCGGCGACGCCGGACCATC
>BFEA01000055.1:2497885-2511981 GCA_003427395.1 Chara braunii
TCAAACCATGTGTTGCTGCGGCGTCCTGATCATGAAGGATCATGTGGTCGCGTGGACCATGCCTGTGTGTTTGTGGGCCATGATCTCCTCGTCGGTTCATACAACACATGGTCTGTGTCCGTGTCCGCCGCCCGCCGTGGATACGACACATGGTCTGGTGTCCTGGTGCCGCAAAACCATGTGTTGTTGCGGCGTCCTCGTGCCGCCAAACCATGTGCTTGCGGACATGCTCTCTTCGTGGGCTCCTCCATCACACTATATCTGTGCGTATCCGTGGATAGGAAACATGGTCCCGCGTCGTCCTGCTGCCGGACCATGTGCAATTGCGGCGCTCCGAGGACTAAAGAATCATGTGGTGCCGAAAAGATCTGTTCGTGCCTATCACGAGGACATTCCATTACACATGGTGATATACGTTCTGCTGCTCACTATCTGGTTTGCTCCTCAACATGTGGGGCATAACATTCGCCACTGCCTGGTTGTTTGGGGGCTCCTTGTCGGTGGTATGTGCTGAGGGTTGTTGTGTTCATCGGTGGTTGTGTGGGGTTTGTATCTTGTGCCATGCTGGTGGCGGACCATCTGCCAGGCTGCCAGCACACCTCCCTCGAGGTAAAGGAATCCCGACTTTGAACAGCCAGAACATTGTGGTCTCTCTGTTGTCGTTGGCGTGCGTTAGCGGAACTTTGTTAGATGCTTACCAAGGAAGAGGTTGTATCACTCCGTCCATTGACAGTGCTTCCGGATGCCTTGCAGAAACAATGCACACACCGAAGAAGGGGACTTGCCCTTCTGAGTCCCACCCGTCTGCTGCCTATCCTAAGGCGCATACGGCACACCGGATCGTCTGCAGCAGTGAGAGCCAGTCTCCCCCATCGGCGCAACTTGAGGGCGGTGAGAAGTCCTCAGTTCGTTGCATTCATGATCCCAGAAAGAGAAGTGCAGTTCACCCATGTAGCAGCAACCCCTGCAACACGGTGGTCCGACGCTTGAAACTTGAGGATATAATCAAGGGGGTCGTGCATGTCAATTCTTCTTATCCGTTAAGTGGCCTGTCTATCAAGTGTGAACCACGTGGGGTCGAGCGCAGTGAACACGACTCGTATGACCAGCCCACTTCGCAAGAAGAATATGTCAGCGACGATGGCCACTGCCATGCGGATGTGTCTTCCGCAGACGATATGTGGCTGCCAGATGACGGTAACAGTGAGCCGATATCGTTGTTGACCGAATTGCCAACGAGCACAGGGAAGAGGAAATATACTTATCGAAAGAGGAAGAGAAGAACAGAAACATCAGATGCAGATTTAGTCGACAAATGCACGATGGAGGAGTGCGTTGCAGTGCTCAATAAGACGTGCTGCAAAAAACTGCAGTGCTGCTCGAAGATGACTGCGGATGAGGTATACGGGGCAAGAATAAAATATATATCACTGACGTCGGAAGAAAGAAGGAAATGGTGGATTAAACAATTCGATAGTTTCACATGTATTAAAGATGACAAGAAGGTAGTCAAACCCGTCGTGGAGAAACACAGGGTTTGTGTACAGGCATGGTGCTACATCATCGGCTTTTCGAGGAACACGTACGCATATTATCGTGAGACACATGCAGAGGGCACAGTCGTGCCGATTCACGGAAGGCAATGCCACTCTACGTCATCCGCCATCCATGCGATGACTTTTCAGACCTTTCAAACACTGATACTGGAAGAGGCTGATGCAATGCCTGAACATACTGACATGAACAAAGACTACGAAGCCAGACCGAGAGTCAGGTTGCCTTCCACGTACGCAACGAAGACAAACGTGTACGAGAGCATACAACGGCGACTGAAGAAACAGGGCATAGACTGTTGTTCTTTGCAGGTTTTCGGAAAAATGTGGTGTGATTTCTTTTGGCACGTTCACCTAGCTAGATCGACCGATCATGCTAGATGCGATTACTGCACAAAACAGACAGACCTTATAGAAGGGGCAATGTCCGAGACTAGGCGCGACCTCGTCTCGAAGCTCAATCGCAATAGAATGTTACAGAAGGCGCACCGCGAACACTATGACATGTGGTCGGCGGAATCCAAGTTCATGCCAGACAAAAGCTTTTGTATAATTATCGACGGAATGGACCAAGCAAAAACAATCATTCCTCACACAGCTCGCAACCGCACGTCCAAGGCCATGGACAACCGCACCATGATGAAAACAAACCTCACTGGCATCCTCGCACATGGAAGGATTCCACACATTATTGTGCACACATGGTTTCCAGTCTACCCTCACGGTCCGGATTCGATTGTATCATCCGTGGCGAGGGTCTTGAGAGACGTGCAAAGCGATGAGGAGGGTTGCCTCCAGTTTTTCGACTGCAGGCAGACAACTGTGGCAGTCAAAACAAAAACAGATACGTGTTTGCGTTCCTCGCATTGTTGGTTAAATTTCGTATTTTCGAAGTCGTAGAAATGAGATTTATGATAGTGGGTCACACACACACAGACATAGATGCAAAGTTTAGTTTGTTCGCTAGGAAGCTAGCGAACACCGATGCTTACACCATGCCAGAATTGTTCGACGCACTTAGAAAGTCGACAAAGGAGGACGTAAGTTGCACGTTCATCGATGAGATGGCAGATTGGAAAGGAGCTATCAACGAATATCTCGACAAAAGTATCGGCGGTCATTCAAAGGCACAACTGTTTAAGTTTTATATGAACGGGGAGAACCCTGCTATCGTGTACAAAGAGCATTGCAATGCCGGTGAATGGATGCCAGTGGGCGAGCCCATATATTGGTTCAAGAGGGATGAGGAAGGGGGATGGGCAGGACCGTCGATGCCATTTCAGCCATCTAGATTAAAAGTTAACTTGGACAACGAAGACTTCATCAAAGGCCACGAAGGTGTGAGCGATTTGGTAGAGGACTGGAAAAACGAGGAGTCACAGTTTCAGATACATGAAGAATGGAAACGTCATCTCAAAGCAAGTCGGCTTGAGTATTGGCAGACACAGTTACAGTTGTTCAAGAACCTGAGAAACGAAAGCAGTTCTAAACCTATTCCTTTGTCTACCAATTTCTGGTCGTCGCCTATGCCACAACTAACCAAAGATGTAAAAATGTCATTGACGATACTCGATTCGATTCGCCGCCGAGGAAACAATGTTTCGTGGGTTTCAAGAAGGATGCCCCGAAACCTGAATTCGACCCAGCACAGCATATTGAAGTAGGATGTTTTGTTGTGTTGCGCGCTCCGTACGAGTACGTACGAGTACGTAGACAGAGGGGTTAGTTTTTGGATAGGACGTGTTCAGGAAATGTCACAAGGCTCTGATACAATTCTTGTCCAGTATTGGAGAGCACAAGGAAAAGAAACAGATATCTCAAAGTTGTACGAAGACGCATGGAACAAAAGTTGGCGAGTGGAGAACGAATCTTCGCCAGGGTCGCAACACCTAACCAGTATGGCATGGGGATGGAAAAGTGAAAAGAAAGGTAAATCAGGATTGAAAATCAGGAGGAGTGATGCATTGAAGGCAATGGAGTCACTGGCAGTAGCGGAGAAAGCGATTTCAATTGTAGACGTTGACAAGTGCTGAAATGATTCAACGACGCGCAATGAAATTGAGGTGTGACGAGTGTCTGGAGGTCCTATGATATTGTATAGTATGTTGCAGGGTTAGCAGACAGCGATATTGACTGGCCTGTTGGTGGGTTGGTTGGCAATACAATGGATAGGCGCACGATGCCATGTCCGCCGCACGACACGGACCGACACCCAGAGGACGCAGAAGCTTATGATGGCATGGATCGAAGGAGAGGAAGGGCACGCCGATCTGGCGTCCCGGGCACGGCGGACCATATGATGGTACGGTCCGAAGTCACTGGGACGCCGGATCATACCATTGTGGGGTCCGGCGTCGCTGGGACGCCGGACCATACCATCATATGGTGCGCCCTTCACTGTGTGAAGGGCCGCATGACAAGAGGGTCCGGTGCCACGGGCGTGCCGTGTCGTGTCTCGCCCTGCCATGTCGTCCCGGGTCGCGTATGGCGGTGTTCGTTGCGGTGCTTGCGTAATGTTGCGAATGAGTGCGTTGGTTTGTCCGATGGTGATGGGTTTGTCGGTCTATTCGCGGGTGATAAACATGGTGGATGTGGAGAAGCCACATGTTCCAGTATGTTCGTGCGTTCGTTGGTGAGAATGATGGCGGGTGTGGGCATGACACATGATCGTCTGTCGATTCCCCACGAATGTCTGCGTGTTTTCAATCCACGCTCAAACCATGTCACCTGCTATCTGTGCGTCTTGACCGGACACATGGGGTGGCAACCTCATGCCGTCGAACCGTGTGTTGTTGCAGCGACCGATAATGAAGGACCCTATTGTGGCATGCAATGGTCCGGCGTCCCCGGGGCGCCAGACCAAGCGACGGCGGTTCAGGGACCATCGTATGGTATGCCGATTCTGGGACGTCAGACTTCCGCATGGCCTGGCGCTTCGGGGACCCCGGGCCGCCAGACCATGCGATCGTCCGGCCTCCCCGCGCTGCCATACCATGCGATGGTCGGGCGTCCACGGGCCGCCAGACCATTCATTGCTTTGTCTGGCGGCGTCCCCGCCTCACACAGGGCGTGAAGGGTCACTGCCCCCAACGGCTCACACGAGTGTCTCGTGTCCCGCAAAGGGCGCGATCGTCCGGGCGGCACCTAGACACAGGGGCACACGCTGGACCACTGCCCCCGAGAACGACGGACACTCGTATGGACTGCCGGACCGTGTGAGAACTATATAGTGGCGCTTAGTGGATGCCGGACCGTACAGTACTGCCTTGGGGATGCCTGACAAGAAGAGCGACGATGTGAAAGCAATGAATTCACTAGCAGCTGTACGACACGTGCATCATCTGACGTATATGGTATTTGTTTTGCAAAACAGCGAGATCATTGCAATCCTTATGGAAAAGGATATCGAGCAAGCATGGCTTCGCCGAGCGGATAAGTGGGGGAAGGTCGTCCAGTACGACAAACTTATACCCTATCGGGCAAGGCAAAAGATGACCGCTATCGGCTTTCAGTCAATGGACGAGTCCATGTTCAATGTTGCTTTATATTAGTAAAAGAACATGCATTGCTGTTACAAGTGCTACGAAGGTACTTCGTTGGGTATACACTACAGGAATAGTGCAGAAAATGAAAAAGACGAAGTTGAAAAAAAAAATTGGTATGAAGCAACTCTGGCAGCGGATGAACGGGGAATCTCGTTGCTTATTGTTCACCTGAATGGTGAAAACAATTTCATCTTTAACGTGAGCAAGCAGGGACAAGCTTTACATGAAGACACTCGATCATCAGGCTGACAAAGAGTGGTCGGGTGTCATGACGAAAATCAACCATCGAATTGTGGGAAGATCGAATGGCGGGATGGAATGTTAGCGCGATGGTGGGATTATCGGTCGTAGCATGGTAGGATTGGATTCGTCGAAATGATAGCAATTGATCAATGACCGATCACCTCACGTAACCATTATTCGCATGTAGGGATATGAAAACCTGTGTTTATTTGTAGGAGGCAACGATTACAGATAGGCAAGAGCTGATAGGAAAAAGACGATCGGTCATTGTGCTGGCTATGCCGAAATTATGTAAAGTAGAGATAAACTATCTATCGTACGAGAACGTGAGTGTGGAGCACGTGTGAGGTAGCAATTGATCAATGACCGATTGAAGTGTCATAGCGAGGAAATAGTGGGAAATTAAGGAAATGATAGGAATTGGTCAATGACCAATCGACTCACGTAGCCATTATTTGCATGTAGGGATATGAAAACATGTGTTTATTCGTAGGAGGCAACGATTACGGATAGGCAAGAGCTGGTGGGAAAAAGACAAATTGCGCAGTGGGCTAAAAATGTTTGTACTGGTATGAGTGAAGAAATCATATAAAATGTGACACACGTGCTTAAGTACAATGGTCGTTGTCAAAGTACGCAGTTTGTTATCACATATAATGTACGAAGTGGTTGCGATAATTGAACGACAAGGGATACTTCATAAGATTATGGACAAAATATGTCGTGTAATAGTGCCAAAAATAATAGGATAATCAAAGAATATGAGAAATGCAAGTGAAATATTAAAGTATTATGCATATAAACGAAACGTCGAAGTAAATACAAGAAGTAAAAACATCTAATTTGATTGTACATACAATCATGATTGTGGTCATGCAGAACGTGCAGAGTTGTGTAACAAGCGATAATTATTTTAGTAACTGTGGGATACAAGAGGTGTTGCGGGGGCAATGGTGACTGTTATCAATAAAGCGGTGCCGGAAACAATGAAAACAATCACGAACGGCGGGGCATTTCCATATGAATACATGTTGATGGTCAAATGTGAAGTAGAAGAAGCAAAATTACTAGTGGTTATCGTGAGATTCACAGAGCTTGATATATATGACGTGCGAATTTATGAACGATAAAGAACGGTGACAAAGCAGCCAGACTACTGGGAGTGTTATAAGAGAGCTGTGAAAATTCTTGAGGGGAAGAAAGCGGAATTGATGCGAGAAGGGAAGCTACTTATAAATTATTCCGCTTTCATAAAAGAGTTTAGTAGCATGCCTCTACCGCCGATACCTCCGTGCATGTTAGATGGGTCAAAAAATGAATCGTAGTGAATGTCAATTTTGAATGCTGCGAAGAGGATCTGCGGGCAATGACAGTCATAATCACGACGAGAATTGCATGCGCATACGCATACAAGTCATACAAATACTATTAAACATTTTTTATAATTAAGGCATGTTGATTGAATAGACAGATATCACAATGAATCTTAAAATGTTAATTTTTAAACCAACGTCCACAAAGTACACATGAATGTGTGTGTATGTGTGTATGTGTGTATGTGTGTCTGTGTGTGTGTGTACAATGACTCTTGAATAATTGTATGAATGCGTGTACAATTTTTTCCTTTTTTTTCTTTCATTAAGCACAATCAATATAAAAAAACAAAAAAGTGTTAAAAAATGTGGAAAAATGAATTAGCAGAAAAAAAAAAAAAGGGTTCTATTTTGAATGCAGATAACAGTAAGTGCGTATAATGCTTATGTTAGCATACATTGAATTATACGCGCATTTGCAATGTGAGTTGTCGAAGCTTGCAAATTGTTAAAGATATGACAGTGCATGAATGTGCACTGTAGTGACAAATGTGAAACATATGCTACAATATTTTCGTATTGCAGGTTGAATGTCGACCACAATGTGTCGCACAACAACGCATCATCGACTGACAATTCATCACAAGGCAACAGTTCAAATACATCGGCCTTGGATCTCATAATATTCGATAAAAATATATGAAAAAATGACATCGTCTGCATAGACTCTCGCTATTTGCACCTTGTCGAAAATGTCGCGCCGGACGGTGAAATCCCCACGTATTGGGTCATGGGAGGCAACGGCATTGAGCTTCGTAGTGACGACGGCAGAGACTTCTGGTACTTGTACTCATTGCAGAAAGAAGTCGATGTAGAGCCCGTCGGCGAGGACAGTACTGAAGACCCTGTCACACCAACGGAGATCATTGACGCATGAAAAACATTGTGTGTGAAGCAGCAATGGTCACAACAGGACAGGAAACACGCCAAGCAATGTGCTTGGTTTTGCATCGGAAAACTGCACCTGCGCTTCCCGATCTTTGTAGATTTTTATGGTCGAATCCGGGTGTTGGATCGTAACACCACCGTTATGACACTTTTCACTGCAGCCAAGGTGGACGATAAAAAAATCATCGCGTGGTTCTTTGCTATAGAGGAGTTTCACAATGGTACACTTACGCCTCAGGAAGCATTCAACAACCCTACACTCGCCGGATCGCTTGGGCGCTTAAAGACTCGAATATCCCATGATCACGCTCTAAGGAAAGAGTTCGATATGAGGATAGAATGCTTAGTGCACAGTCACGTTCATTATCTGTTTGATAATTATGAGGAGATATCATGGACCGTTTAACATCGTGATGACACGTTAGACGTTCTTTTTTAAAAACAAAAGTTCACACGTGGGGGGAAGAAAGCAGTGACATTTTCTATTGGTTGGAGCAGAGACATGTACGATTGTCCTTATTGTGGAAAAAACGGACACATTCATCTTTAGCACAGTTTGGCGAGAAAAGTCTTGCACCCCGTGAATTGTGCCGTAGATGCATGGATTTAGCAAAGTTTGAAGAAAAAAGTTTTGTACCACGTGTACTGGTTGGAGCAGAGACGTGTAAGACTATCATTACTGTGACAACAAACACATTCATCTTTAGCATAGTTTGGAGAGAAAAATTTTGTTCCCCGTGAACTGGTTGGAGCAGAGACGTGTACGACTGTCCTTACTGTGGCAACGGACACGTCATCTTATACATAGATGCATGAGTAAGCAAATAAAAGTGTGTGTGTGTGTGTGTGTGTGTGTGTGTGTGTGTGTGTATGTGTGTGTGTGCGTGTGTGTGTATGTATGTGTGTGTGTGTGTGTGTGTGTCTATGTATGTGTGTGCGTCTCTATATCTTGAAGTGAGTGTGTGTGTGTGCATGTTATGCACGTTATGCGGCAGACAAAGTGTCACGACTACGATTCAAAATGTATGCTCACTCCAATAAGGGATTGTGCAATACTCGAAAACACACCAATTAACTGAATAAATATGTTTGGTAGAAAACGAAGCTACTCGTTAGATGTCAAATCAGTGACAATTCAGTCATAATCAGGAAATAAAACACACAAGTAACACACTAAACATGAACAGACAAGTGGTTACGAGCAAAACAATTGTGTTATACTGCACATTACAATGGAATAATGAATGCACAAAATAAACAAAATACTTCGAAAATAACACAGAAATAATGAATAAAATGAGCTACTGTCGCACACAAAATAGGAAAAAGTACACAAAGGTCAAAAAAACAAAGCACGAAGTGCTTTGTACACGTGAAGTGGATATGTGCACGGAAAAAAAAACAAGAAAACTATAAATAATAACAACAAGTACACGACACAAAAAATTATGGACACGAACAAAGTTGTAGAAAACTAACTAATTTTGAAGGTAAACTAATGGTCGAGTCACTAAAAAAGAGCAAACTAAGGAAAAGCAAACAAAACTGACATAAAATTTGCACATGTGTAGCATAGTACCATAGGATCATATATGTAACATTTATATAAAAAAAGGCTTGTTCTTGACATAAAATAAGGACTTCGATTTCGCGAAAATAGTAAAATATGTCAATTTTAACGAAATGTCAGTTACCTGGTGGGTCCGCCACAACGGCACCCTGACATGTCATATCCAATATGCAGACAGGGTCTGGAATGACAATGTCTTTACAATTGCGGTCGGCTTGCCTCCGTGTTCCTAGCATGTTGGGAGCCACGTGCCCTGTGACATGTGTCTACGTCAAGCCATTTGAAGCAGCAACTGCGATTGCGAGAATTGGATGTGGTGTTTCCACTGTCCACACCCGAACCCTACGCAACAGCTGCTCCTCAACTCAAAATCTTATGCATCCCAAACACTGGCTGGCCTCATGTGTTATTGTAAAGTAGTCTGCTCGGGTGATGAGTGTTAGAATCACTATGAAGTTCATCACACATTTATCCTCTCCTTGACACTCCCTACAAAATTGCACTCCTTACCCCGTTCCTTTACCCTCCCCTTACGTGTTACTACCAAAACAACATAGGAATGAACATAATTAAGAGAGCGGACAAAGTAGTTGCTGAAGATATGAAATGGAATGAACAGGAGCCTTCCCCTTTACTCTGCCTCCTTTCATAATGTGCAAGTGGGTCGTTAAAGCACACGGGGATGTGGGCAGCTACCGCCCAACCACAATCAACCTGGGCAACCTTGTACATAAGAGGCACGGTAAAAGGGGAGTTGCAAAAATGGAAGGGGTACCCCAAGGATAAGCAAAAAATTGTCTAATTGTAAAATTGCTTTGATTCTGAATCTATTCATCTGGGTGGAATTGAGGCTGTTGTGGGAAAAATTTATAAAGCACACACAAACACTCTGATGAGTCAGTGAAAGTCCGACAAAGCAGTCTCGCACAGTCATGTTTTTTTCTGAGTGTATAGCCAATTGGCAAATTGCAGATATACTCGTTTCCAAATGAATCCTAGCAAAAACCCGGGTCCGTGCAGGTCTTGGGACAAAGAAACACTTTTCGGAGCAGCCCAACCTGCATTGACTGCCCTCATACGAGGGGATTGACTGCCCTTTTGTTCCCAGATTTGGACAGCCCTCTCCATTTCATTCACTGACCCCCCTCTGCAGATCAACTATCAATCATGCCCCCCCTTCACATGATTCACACCTTCCTCTTGATAAACCCCCTCTTCTCTTAAGTATCATCCCCCTCCTTCCCTGTCCCCATTAGAAATAAAGATCACTACTCTTATCTCCTATCCCGCCCAGTAGATTAATCCTGTGTGAGCGTAGGGGCGGGAGATCAACTTCCTTGCTGTATCTTGATGTCGGCAACCTTTCCCCCATTCCCATTTACTAACCCTCACTAAAAAATCGGGTGTCAATCATGCACCCCCGCCCCCCCGCCCCCCCCCAAAAAAAAACATGATTAATACCTTTCCCGTGAAAGCCACCTCTCTCGTGGCCTCGATTGTCGCCCCTCCCTTGTCCACTTTACTGACGTCAGTAACTCAGCAACTACTTGTCATAAATATCGGAATATCGAAAAATTTATGAAATTAACAAATACCACTCCAACATATGCTAAGATCATAAGAGATTGATAGAAAGAAAATCGCAGGGCAGCATAGAGTGCCCTTTTACGAGGGGATTGACTGCACTCCCGGACCCAGATATGGACGTTCCCCGCCCTTTTTTTTTCAACCATCAACCATCGAAAAATATAGGATATCAACCCAGCCCCCCCTCACATGATTAATACCCCTTCTCTGATGACGCTCCTTCCTCACCTCTATGACCTCCCTTCCCCTGTCCGTACCCGTGAAGCACCAGTACGCATGACAAATGCGTATGACAATTTTTTTTTCTCCACTGGGGTATGTCATGTGGTGATACTATCGTGAGATATGAGAAACAAGGCAATCCAGGCAACCAAGCAGTCTGATGTTCCCATTACGCTGTGAAATATACACTTCCTGATTTGTCCACACGTGAATTCGGCCGAGTCATGTTTTTTTTTTTTTTTTTTTTTTTGTCGTTCCAATTTTTTTTTTTTTTTTTTTTTTTTTTAACGGGTGATTTATTTTATTACCAAATATCACTTGGGATGAGGCCGGGGACCTCACAATTCAACCCGGAGTTATCCTGGCAGCATCAGCCAGTTTAGCTTATTAACACTGTTCGGATCCAGCCACCCGCTCAATCGTTATCCTATCTAGCTGGAAACCGGGTCCGACGTCCCATCCTACTAGGATTATCCAAGGTTAAGCTTTGAAACATAAGACGCAGGGGAAAGTAGCAAATCGAGCCCTTTACAGAACGACCATACAACAAGGCTCCTATGCCTAACCTTGGATTTCAGTCCGGTGTGAGGAAACCCGGGGAGGGGTCACCTACCGCTCGCTGAAGCCAAGGGCAACGGCGCCTGTCACTCGCCGCGCTCGCTTCAGAGGTCCTCAGCGGTCGGTAGGGAGTGATGTTCAGATCGCCTGTCACTTCTCACTTAAAGTTGGCTTTTATGTTCCCCCACTACACACTTAAATAACACGAAAAAGCAAAACAAAGAAAACAAAATGTACAAATCTGATATGAAAGTTTGCGACTCAAGCAAAATCAATGCCAAGGGTCTCTCCTCCAACACCTGATTAATTCTTTTTTTTTTGTCAGGCATCGAGGCTGGTAATGCCTTTTAGGACTGGTTCATTAGTTAGGGCTGCTTTCACACTTGGCCACGTTTTTCCTCTTGGCACTACACTTCGTGGACATAGTCATTATCAGATTACCGCAGTGACAGCAAGCATTCACCAGCTCAGACACATGGGAAAATGTCTAAATTTCGATAACTACGAAATCCCAACGGTGTAAACATCTGTCTTGATACCCCATTTTAGTGCCCAATGCCTGATCTTCTGTTGGGGATGCCTTCCAGTAATGATGACCAATAACATGTCAGCTCATTGAAATACAGTGCGAAAACAGGCTGCCCTTTCAAAACGCTGTTGGCAGCAATTTTTCACYAGCTTAGCCACATGGGAAAATGTCAGAATCATGATAATCGCGAAATCCCAACGGTGTAAACATCTGTGWTSAWGTCCCCCTTCAGCGACCAATCCCTGATCTTCTGTTGGGGTTGTCTTCAAGTAATAGTGACCAATAACATGTCGGCACGTCGAAACACAGTGCGAAAGTGGACTTCCCTTTCAGAACGTTGTTAACGGGGATGGCTTTGCTCTCGTTGGGGGCCATTACCCCAACCTTGCCCCTCTCTCTCTCTCTCTCTCTCTCTCTCTCTCTCTCTCTCTCTCTCTCTCTCTCTCTCTCTCTTCTGCCCCGCTCACGAGCGTCACCTGCTTGCTTTCTCTCTTTCTGCGCTCTCCCCCTTTCCGGCAGCGTACTCAGGTCTACCCTTGATTGATTGAGAGGGGCAGTAGAAGTATGCCCTCAGTTGTTTTCTCAAAAATAGTTAAATCAGTAGCGGACTCCTCATTCGGTCAACTTTAGTCTCAGCTAACTGCAGCAGAACCAAGCTCATAAATGTTTTCCTCTACAATAATTAAATTGATGATGATTGATAGTTGTTCATCTTCGCGACGCAGCGAATGAGACACTGTTTTGTTCCTCTAAAAAAAAAAAAAAAAAAATTAAATTAATGGTGATTGCTCGTTCAGACAAGCGGCTTAAATCGACCCTCTTTCACTCTCTTCCAGCTCTACCCCACTATCTTTCTTTGTCACTGACTTACTCTCTCACTCAAACCCTCCCTTCAGCACTCATGCCTGTGGACCCACCAGCCTTCTCGTACAACTTACCTGATCTCATAAGTTTCCCTTCTTTCGGAGTGGCTGGTTCTGGGGTCAACGGAGAGGATAAATTTGGTTCCCACGAGTATCACCGGTTCATCAACCAGAGGTATAGTTGAATCTGCCTCTGCCCAACGCCATGCTGCTTTCTTCAACAGTGTCACCAGCAGACTGGCGGATCCCATCTACTACAGAACTTGGTGGCTCTCTCCGTTAGCGGATTACCAGATTTCATTTGCGACCGAATATAGTTGTAGTTCTACCTTGCAGGATAGCAAATCCCACCAACTGTGGAAAGTGGTCGTTGGCTTCTCGCATAGGGTGGCAGATTCCATCAACAGTAGAATGTAATTGATACTTTTACAGATCTTATCAACAGTAGATGTTGATTGGTGTTCTCACTCGTGAGGCAGCAGATGTAATCAGCAGTAGAGTGTGATTGGTGTTTTCATTCGTAAGGCATCAGATCTCATCTACAGTAGAGTGTCATTGATGCTTTCACTCGTTAGGCAGCAGATCTCATCTGCAGTAGAGTGTGATTGGTGTTTTCAATCGTTGGGCAGCAGATCCCATCTGCAGTAGAGCCACATTCCCTTCTCGTGTTGCCCATCTAGCAGCCGCACACGCCGTGCTCCCGCAATTACCGTGAGCGTGCAGATTCCCTTGCTGCTGGATCATCAGCTGGCTACGCCTGGCGCGTCTCTCCAAGTCTCCTTCTCGAACCATCACCTCTCAGTCGAACTAGCGCCTCGTACTCCTGGCACCCTGCCAGAATCAATTTCTCCCCCTTACCCTGCGCCACAGGTGCTAACAGAACGTCAGATACACCTGACATGCCGCTCAAAGGCAAGTCCCCCTGTCTCTCTCCCTCTCTCTCGAGCACGCTGTTGATCCTCGCACTCTCTTTCTCAGTCTCTCCGCACACCCCCTTTGTGCCTGTTACGTGGGCGGGGAACGCCTTGCATGCTGCTCCCCACGCGTTGACCTGCCTGGATCCCACTATGTTGTGGGTCAGGTACACCTTGCATGCTGTCCCCAACGCGTTGACCTGCCTGGATCCCACTATGTTGTGGGCCAGGTACACCTTGCATGCTGTCCC
>BFEA01000055.1:2512169-2543735 GCA_003427395.1 Chara braunii
GTTGACCTGCCTGGATCCCACTATGTTGTGGGCCAGGTACACCTTGCATGCTGTCCCTAACACGTTGACCTGCCTGGATCCCACTATGTTGTGGGCCAGGTACACCTTGCATGCTGTCCCCGATTTCTCCTCTGTTCCCCCCTATATTCATTCCACATTTGCTTGTACTGTCGAGACCGTCGGCACCAGGCCCAGCACAGGCTCATTACGGGTGGTAAGTGAGCACCGTCCTCGGGTCAACAACTGGGCGTCGTGGTACCAAACCGGGTATAGATGGTCGCAGTGATGGTGCCGAACCTGAGTTAATTACCTGTGATAGCACCGAACCTGGAATAACCTGCCGTCCAGGTTCCGGGCCTGAGACAGACCACCGCTGCAGTCTCCAGACTTGAAAATAAATCATCCCGAAGCCGCAGAACCTGAAATAAGCCGCCGTGGCGGCGGCGTACCTGAAATAAGTTGTCACAATGTCCCCAATAAATTATCTTAATGGCACCGAACCTGACACATGCCACCGTGAGGGTGCCGAATCCGGATAATTGTCTGCAGCAGCGGTGCCGGAGCTGAAAAAAAATCACCGCCGAGCCTGAAAATAAATTACCACTGGGTTCCCGAACTTGAAATACATTGTCATAGTGGCTCTAGACCTGAAGGTAAGCCTTCATGACGGTTCCGATCCTATAACAAATAGCCATGATGATGCTCAATCTGAAATAAATAGTTGTAATGATGTTGATCCTGGAAATAAATCACCCTGGTGCCCGATCCTAAAGTACGCCGATTCCGGCTCAAGCCGATCCTCAAACATGTCCGGTACCGAACCTGTCATCATGTCGTCGGCCCAATGTAACACGACCCCACGCTGTCCATATCCATGCGAGCATCGTCCGTTCCGCCGGGTTCGGTAAGGCTAGCAATCAGGTAAATAAGGGACACATCATAGAGTGTTTCGATCAATGGGGGATAGTAAAAAAAGTTTGAGCTCAGGGAATTTGATCAAATCGGGGTTCTGAGCCGACGGCGGGTATCCCAAGCAAAAACCGGGCCAGGCATCGAATAATCCTGTTTGTTCCACCCTTTTTTAATCGTTCTCCCTTTTCCTTAACTCTATTGTCTGAAATAGTAAATTAGCCGTAGGTTCTCCAAAAATGCATTCTGAGGGAGTTTAATCAAATGGTTGAAATTCCCTCTTTTCTTCTCTCCTTTACCATTCTTAATCCTTTTCTCTGGTTGTTATATTTCATTGTCGGAAACGTAAAATAACGAGGTATTTCCCGAAAATTTATATGCTGCGAAAGAATAGGGGAATTAAGGAATATTACGTTTTTCTCTTCCCTCCTACTGTTCCCAATCTTTTCTCCCATATTTAAATTAGGTATCAAAAATTGACAAAATTTGAGGCGCTACTCCAGCCCGATCATATGCTGCAAAAGCATTGTCGCGGGGTCAACACGCGCTATGCCTCCCCACAGTCGGCCATCCCAGGTCTAGTCTCGGAACGTGTGGGAATGACGCTCCCTAGATGTGCCGGGAGTGGCTACCCACTTCGCCATCTTTGGGGGTTACTCGAAAGGTTCAGTTCGCCCAAAATCAGGGGTGCCCTGAGTTCCCCTAATTTTTGCTGCCTGGTCATACCAGAGTACCATCAAAACACGGACTTGTCCCCGAGCCCAAGTCCCGAAATCGCAGATTTCAGGCGGCGCACTGCTCGTGGCCGCCTGACACCGGTACTATCACCTACTGCTAACACGCAGTATCTTTAAACATTTTCTTTATCACCCGCTGCTAACACGCAGTATCTTCAACCATTTCCTTCCCTAACTAACCCGCCGCCTAAATATTACCC
Organism: Chara braunii; assembly: GCA_003427395.1. NCBI lineage: Eukaryota > Viridiplantae > Streptophyta > Charophyceae > Charales > Characeae > Chara > Chara braunii. The sequence goes on from BFEA01000055.1 coordinate 2,514,016, forward strand.
TGAATCTACAAAACATGTTATTTCATACCTATAACTACCATTCTCATCCCATAAAACGTACTTATGCTATTACATTAAACTATTCCTATACCTTTTCCTTTCCGGCCTATAGCGGCCTTCCCAGGAGACCCATACACAGTCGAACCTTTAACAGTTCTAGTTTGTCAAACCCTCAGTGTCTTTTGCCCTTGTAAGAGTCACGGAGCGAGTTTGAGCTCACCCCCTGTAGTGATCGATGCCAGTCTATTATTCCTAGCCCAGGTCTGGCGGAACCAAGTTCTGCCCGTCGTGGTCTGGGGTTTGGTCTTCATCCAGCACAGCTCGCCTGAGGCCGGCCTTAATTCAGCCAATCTGTTATTGGAGGGAGCTTCGCTCATTCTTGAAGACTTCCTTGTTCTTGGCGTTCCAGATAGCTTTCATCAGCACGCCCCTACACACGAGGGCTATGTAGCCCCAACCTTTGGTCAAAACTTGATTTTCCTGACACAGTCCGAACAAGAACCACTCTTGTGTCCATACAAAATTATTAGTTGTTATCTTTTTCCAATGTGAAGTCCACCAATCCCATAGCCTCATTGACAGCGGGCAGTATAACCCGATATGATTAGCTGTTTCCCACCCCCACTGACATCTTGTGCAGATTTCTGACACTCTCATCCCTTTCGTTGCCAGCCCTGTAACCGATGCAGTCGCAAACATTGACTGCAGCCACATAATGCTCGCCTGCTTCTGGGATGAAATTTTCCTTAGTGCACTCCATAATTTGAAAAAGTCTGTATTTCCTAGTTGGAAACCTGGTTCTTCAGCTGCCCTCTTTGTTGCTGATACGATAGCTTGGCCTTTTCTGCTCGCCTGCTGCACTTGTACTCCAATCTTAGTTTTATAGAGGGCAACTGGGTAGAAGTCCCCATGTTTCTCTATATCACTCCATCCGCTTAACAGGGGCTCCACCGACAGTTGTTCTGGATGTCTGGATACCATTATTGCATGTGGCTTCCTCGCGGAAGTTTGAATCCATGCTCGGACTTCCTCTAGGTCTTCCGTGTCCTTGATGACTTTTTCCCCCACCAGTCTGAGCTGAGATTCCTTGTTGGTAGGTTGTGGCTGCTCCCTCCATTGCTCAATCTTCATCCCTTGTGGGAGCTCCGGACCCAGAATCCGCAAGACACCTCTTGGGTCATCTGGGTCCGCCCACCATGTATCTGGAGGAGTCAAGCCTTCTGTTTTAACCTAGCCCAACCAGTAATTCGGGATCGCCCTTCTCAACTTCAAAAAATTGGATTCTATGTATCGCAAGTGGGGAAGCCTTCTCTTCACTTCCTCTAACTGCAGCCAGTCGTCCCGCTGGTCATCCCAGAGATCCCTTATCCGCAACATTCCTCTCTCCACCCATGCTTTCCCAAAGGACCCTTTCCCCCCTCCAGCTGAGAAGGTTGTACCATCCTCTTGTCTGATCAATGGATTCTCAAAGAGGATCTGATTCAACACTTCCTGCTTCGTGGTGGGAGGTCTCCTTAATTGAGGCTGGATTCTCTTCCAGGCATACAGGATATTCCTCCAGACCTTGGACTTCGGTTTTCTGTTTACAAACGAGGGGATAAATAAGCAGGTCCAAACATGCGTTGGATTCGACAGGTTCCATTCCCTTCAGATAATCGCTTCCACTAGTTTAATCCAAAGCTTATTCCTGTTGCCAAAAACTGTTGAAATCACTTACTTGCCTAGTAGTCCCAAGTTTTGCTGTACCGGGTCTAGTATTCCTAGACCGCCCTGTTCTCTAGCTGTTGAAACGGTGCTCCATCCAGCTTTAATTAGGAATCCATGATTCTCTTTGGCCACTGGTTTCCACAAATATCTTGATGCTGCTCTCTTGATACAGAAATACGCTTCTTCCCCCAGCAAGTGAATGCAGAGTGGAAACCATAGGAGGGAGAATGCTGCAGAGGTGAGGACCAGCGCACGTCCATATAAGGACAACTTGTGATTTCTGACCCATCCAGCAATTCTTGTGGATACTTTTTCCACCAAGATGGAGTCCTGCACATTTCAACAATTAGACAACGAAACTTGCACTCCTAGGAACCGGTCTGCAGAGTTAGCCGGAATTTGTCTCAGACCCCAATCTACGCACAGAACCTTGGAAGGGGGAAGCATGAAGGCTGACTTATCCCAATTTATAGAAGCCTTTGATAATTCACAATACTCATCTATAACATTTCTTAGCTCCATCATTGCTTCTGTTGTATTCTCACAGGCTATCGTTAAATCATTCGCAATTGCCCCGCCTTTCCACTGTGCCTGCGAATGAATTTTTAAATTTTAGGCTTGTTATACGAATATTTGATCTGATATTTTCCAACATGACTTCCAGTTGCAGTACAAACAATAGTGGAGCCAACGGGCATCCTTGCCTCAGAGATCGCGTCAAGTTAAATTCTTCTGAGGTTTTTTCATTAAGTATTACTACTGACTGAGCCTGATAATAGCTACCGCCCACTGCTCTTCTAAAACCATCCCTAGACCCTATCTTTTTAAGAGTTGTGTGGACGAAGGCCCATCCAACTTTGTCATATGTTTTTTCCATATCCAAAAGTAGGATGACCACATCTCGCTTCTCCTGACTTATAACTTTTAGGGCTTCAACCGTCGCCATGATGTTCTCAAAGATGGAACGCCCCTTGACAAATGCGCCTTGTTCCCAACCTATCAGGTTTGGTAGTAGGCATGCCAAACGTAACGCTAGAGTCTTAGCAAACAATTTGTATGTCACGTTCAAAAGGGAGATCGGTCTCCAATTTCGAACGTGTCGCTTGTCACCATTTTTGTATAGTAGGGTAATCATTCCTTTGGTGAAGCTTATTGGGAGTGACCCTTTCTCCAAAGCACGATTATAAATTTCACACAGGAAAGGGGCGAATACCTCCCAGCACACCAAATATAGCTCTATGGGAATACCGTCTATCCCCGGGCACTTTCCTACTGCCATGGATTTGGCTGCTTGCCAGATCTCCCTTTCTGTCATGGGCTGGTCCATTTCTTTCATCGCTGTTATTGAAATCATTTTTGCCACCGGGTTCCAAAAGCCCGAGAACTCAAAAAGATCTGTGTTCGGGGAGTCATATGGGCGTCTAGTGGACACTATGTCCCTAAAGTACTCTAAGGCATACGCGCACATATCCACTGTATCTGTAGCTATTGGGGCATTCAAAGCAAAGGGGTGGGTCAGTTCCCTAATTAGGGTTTTGACTGCTGCAAAATAAGCGATCTAAAGGTTAATTTAGTCATTTTGCCATATCCGATGATTCCTTTTACTTTTAGCCATTCTTGCCATTCCGTTTGCTTCTGGATTTCTACAAGCTCCAACTGGAGTATAATGTTTTTTCTTTTCTCATTCCAAAAGAGGTCCGAAAATGGGTCTTTTCCCATCTTGCTTTCAGCTTCTTTAGCTTCTTTAATTAATGATTTCTCTTTCCAAGCTTGATTAGCAGCTTTCATTCTCGCAAATTCCTTGAGAGCTCCTTGAACGATCCTTATTCCGGTTTCCGCTCAGCAGTTCAGGTCATCAAATAAGTCTTTTGCAGTCATACATGCCTGCATGTGAGCGGAGATCCACTCCTTTATCCCTTCATCCTTCAGAATCTGTGTGTTGAGTTTGAAGGGTGGACGATGTCTCTTGACTAAGTCCTTGGATAATATGTCCAAAAGCACCGGCTGGTGGTCGGACAGAGTACCGAATCCCACATCGCACCAAGTGGATCTGTCCCAAGGGGCCCCTCTTACAAGAAAAAAGTCCAAACGTTTACAGGGGGCCTGTATGTTTCGTGTTGGTCTCGGGCCGTACCACGTGAATCCATTGGATTATGGGTTAAAGGTTCTGAAGACATCAGTGAGCACCTGTGCTTCTGTGAACTGGGAAAGCAAGATGGTATCCGTTCTTAAGGGCTTGATTTTAAGAGAATCTAACCCTGGATTAAAGACAACATTCCAATCTCCAACAATAATTAAGTTTTCCGAGTTTGGAATATAACGTGACAAGGAGCTCAAGAATTCAATTCTATCCAGATAGTTTACCGGAGCATACACTTACGTAATGGCCCAATCCTCAGTTCTTATCGCCAATTTTATCCACGCCCACCTACCATAAATATCCACATATTGGTCTAAAACCTCTACTTCTAAATCCTTATCTACCAATATCGTGACACCTCCTTTGGTGCTATTCGCTGGGGCCCACACTTGTGGGCCCAACCACCAATCCTGTAGTTCCACTAATTTCTCTTCATTTAATTTCGTTTCTTGGATACATATGATTTGTACGTTGTTTGAATGTATCCATGCTCGAAGCTTTTTTACATCTGCTGTTAGAATCTCCTAGTCCTCTTACATTCCAGTTTGCGCATCTAACCCTTGAGGGTAGGACCATTAACTGGGCCCTTGCCGCAAGGCTTTTGGATGGGGCCTGGTTTCATCGGTTTGCCCCTCCCTGCCCCTTCTTGAGGGCCAGGTTTCTTCTTGGTACCCCCTCCCTGCTCCTTTGCGACTGGAGCAATCAGAGAAAGGGGGGGGGCAGAGATCACTCTCTGCAAAAGGCACTGAGAACAAGAAATCTATCAGGTTAGTCTTTGCAATCCATTCAGCCACTGCAAATGCTGTCACTTCGTCTGATATTGCTATATCATGCAGGGAGTCTAGTCCTACGTCCAAAAAGTTGGCCAGGGGAATCCAATGGATAGGTTGACTCCGCAGGCTCATTATTGATTGAGCATCTTCTTGAATAACGGTGAAGACCACATGCAGTATTATCTTTGTGTCAGCTGGAGTGTCGACCAACATCCTTCCACTTTTCGGCTCCGATAAGATTGCACATGTGCAGCAATCCGCTAAGATTTTGGCTTTAATTTCCCTTCTGAGAGAATTTTGTAACATGATGTTTGGGGTTTGCAGGGTGGGGAGTATGAGGGATTCATCCTCTCCTACCCTGGTAAACACCATTGGTCCATGGGAGGAGCTCGAGCAGATAATAGGTAATTGCAGTTCCTTTACCTTTGTCATTCTTCTATCCTTCGTTGTTATTGTTTGTAGTGGAAGATCAAAGGTCAAGGCTTGCTTGGCTGATTTGGATGTCTGCTTTTTCCTTCTGAGTGTTTTTTGGTCTGTGTCAGGGCCCTGAGGGGAAGCTGATTCCCCCCTTTCCTTGTTATGCCTCTTTGGCACAGATAACCTGACTTTTTTTGACGGCGTTGAGGCGTTTAACCCCGACTGCTGTATCCGAGTTTCCCCGGGAGTGGAATCCTTATCTGACATCGAGATTACCTCCCGACAATCTGCAAAGTCATCGTCCGAGGGCGTTCTCAGTACTATAGGGCGTGTTCCGGATTCTCCGTTTCGGTTTCATAAGACTCATTCGAATAGATTGATACGGGTTCTCCTCTGTTTGGCTTTGATAGGGCTTCCAATCCTATTGTTGCATCTCCCTCCATATCCTCCTCATCCTCCCTCTCTTCCTCCGAGGAGAGAAGACGATCCTCACTGTCGTACTCATACTCATACTCGTCATCTTCCTCTTCCTTGTCCAATCTCTCCTCTTTATCTCGATCTTCCTCTTCCCCTTCGTCCTTCAACTGGTCTTCCTCCTCCAGATCTCGTTTGCGCTTTTCTCTTCCCCCTGCCATGGCGTCTTCCTCCATGTCATCTTCAACATCCTCAATTTCCCGCTCTCCCTTTGTCTGCATTACCGTATCCTTACTTCCCTTGTCCTCCCCATCCTCATGCATTTCATCCTTCCCATTTGCGCCCTCTATCTCATCCTGAACCTTTTGCCCTCTTTTATCCCCGTCCGTTGTTGGCTAGGGGGGGTCCGATTTCCCTTCCTCACTTCCCTTATTAACGCTTTCTTTGGGAGAAACCGGTTTCCCATTCACTCCGTCAGTTCCACCTGTATCATCTTTTTTTCCTCCCCGCGGGATCTTCTCTTGCCCACTGGGCTGCTTTCGACCGGGTTTCGGGTCCTGCCCCTTCCCCTTAACAGCATTGGCATAGCTTGTCCTTCCGTTCTTTGCACATTCAGAGTCGCCCTCGTAGTGGAAATGTTTCCTACATGCTGGGCAGCAAGGGGTATTGACACATACTACTTCCAATTCGACATACCCATCTTTTCCCAAATCAACTACTAAGTAATACTTGTATCTCAACCGCGCCACTGATTCCAAGTCAAATCGAATGTTTAGTAGGTTTGGAGAATCATGGTCCTTGTAGGCCGGGTACTCCCTCACTACCTTTCCGAAGGCATCTTCGACCGCGCCATATAGTGGGGCCAGGGCTGCAATCGGGACTTGTTGACACCATATCCAAAAGAATTTATACTTTGCAACCTCATGCCATTCCCACAACTCCTACTCGGTCATCCATGGTCTGAAGGAAACAGAGTATTGTTTGTCATCTAATTTTACAACCGTCTGACCCATTCGGAGCATCCAGTCTGCAATCTCCTTCGACGATGCCACATACGCCGCTAGGTTTCTCCCCTCATTATGAAATAGACCTCTCTTAGGAGGGGCTGAAATTTGGGATGTTGTGGCCCATCCGTTCTCATATACCCTCACCACTCGCTCCTTCACGCTCACCGGAAGGGACGTTGAGTCATCTCCGAAGAAGATTGACACCGCATGTTCTTTTAGCCACTCGGCCTGAATTCGGTAAAATTCAGGATTCACTGTGACACGGACGTAATCATCCCCTACTTCTACCTGATTTGGCGCCAGTTTCCTTGGGAGGATTCCGTCCGTATAGCATTTTGACAAAATTCCTTTGATTCGTTGCCTTTCTTCATTTGACGAGGACAGGGTAGGGCCTGTTGGGCCCTGGTGAGCTTGGGGTGTCTCCACCCTTTCCATTTGTCTAACGGCCGAGGAGCATTCCTCAAATTAGAAATCTAAATGCTCCTAACTTACTATAAATTATAGATAATAGTCTGAATCAGAGGCTTCCCTTAATATTGGGAGTACATCATACTTCCTACCCTCCCCGGTTAAGGCGAGAGTTTACCTGGGGCATCCACCTTGTCCTTCCAACAACACACTGCTCTTTGTCACATCACCACATCTTGACCACACCAAGGGTTACTAAACACTTCAGGCAGGTACTCGTGGAGGGGCACGGCCCTGACTCCCGATATTCCACGGGCAGTACACACCATATCAGCTATGGTAAGAGGCGACGCACGCGGGCCTATTCCCTCGGAATTACCGAGGGAAAAGGACTTGGTGTGAACGAAGCTTTTCGATGTCGTGCCTCCTGCGGGAATTGCCTCTACCGTCTCCGGTAGGGTTTCGCGCTGTTAGCATCGGCTCGGAACGCAGCGCTGCCCATCCCCTCTCTCGTTCTCAATTTTTTTTTTTTTTTTTTTTTTTTTTTTTTTTTTTTTTTTTTTGGGTGTGTATATGTAGCAGGGCGGAATCCGTGATGTGTTCTAGTATTGTTTCCTCAGATTTTCGAGCTAATTTTGGGTGTGTGTACCGAACAATGTGGATAGGGTGTTTGCTGTCTTTTTCAAGCTAATTTTATTTTTCTTTTTTCACAGTTANCTGCTCCGCCACTCTCCCCATGTGGATAGGGTGTTTGCTGTCTTTTTCGAGCTAATTTTGGGTGTGTGTACCGAACAATGTGGATAGGGTGTTTGCTGTCTTTTTCAAGCTAATTTTATTTTTCTTTTTTCACAGTTAGGTATGCTTTTTGGCCGTTCTATGAGCTTTGATTCTTGATCTCAGTTGATATGGGCCTTCCCGAGCCTACTGTAGGATGTTAACTCTGTGTCGTTTCAGGACTTTGCAGACTTTGGCCTCTATAGGTCTGCAGACCCCTTTTTTTGTGGGCCGTCCACTGGACGCCAAGAGCCCTGTATTTTTTTAGCACAATATTTTCGAGCCTGGTACCAGAGCTAGCCGACTTGGCCCGTGTTTTGACTTTTCGGGCACTGGGCCCAGTTAGGATGTTAGGCAGTGATTGTTTCCCACGAGTAGTATAAGTAGATTGTTGACGATAATCTCAACCTCCTGGGTTGGCCAAAGGATCAATAGTGCGGCGGCGGGTTTGACGGAAAGGCGGTGGATCATTGGTTTGATGGTTTGATCGGATGTGCTGTTACTTCTTCCTGAGTATCTTCATCAATCTAGCCTATTGGCTTTTTCACTACTCGGTGACTATGTGCATTGCTACGTGTGCATTTTTCCACATCCGCTGGATTGCACGTGTGAACTTAGCTGAAGAGGAACTTACCGGGCTTGAGTGAGCACATTTATGCTGTCTACGTCTTCGTATACTTTGACTAGTCGAGCTTCTTGTAGCTGATGTATCGCTTTGGCATCTTCGTGTACGGATATGATCTCCTTGTACGCTGTGGGGATCGGCACGACACGATGTCTTCACAAGGTCATCACGACCAGAACGAGCGGGATCGAGAGTGGGGCGAGTGGGACCGCGAGCGAAGGGATAGAGATCCAACTAACAATTCGGGGGAACGAAGGCCGTATCGGCCTCTAACATGCTTTGCATGTAATGAAGTTGGGCACTACGCCAATTAGTGCCCTAACAGGAGTAAGCGCTATCCTGACGCAAGACCATCGACATCTTCGGACTCACGGCGAGCAAGGTCGCCTAGGAGGCATGAACCGAGGGGACGTGAACCATCTCCTAGCCTGGGTCCGGAGATTCGGAGTACCATCGCGAAGCTAGGCAAGAGTGTTGCCGTAATGGAGGAACACTACGCAACCGAACATGAGAAGCGTGAGCAGAAAGCAAGGAGGAAGTTAGAGAAGGAGGAAGCTCAACGACGTGAGGCAGAGAAAGCTGCACGCTTGGAGGAAGAGTGCATCGCTGCGGAAAGGAAGACATGGAAACAAACACAGAAGAAGATGATTGATGAAGAGAGACGCGCGGAGTTACAGAAGGACCTACAGATTCAGCTTGCTATGCACGTCGGCGATCTGGAGGATCGTCTCGTTCAGCGGTTACATCAAGTTGTAGCTGCGCCTACAAGACTCATACGAGGCAAGAAGAAGGTGACTTACCAATCGGATGTCGACGAGTCTTCCTCCAGCCAGGGTGATGGCAGCGATACTAGCGTCACACAACAGCTCAGCGCTTGCGCCGAGCGATTGGCTATTTCGGAGAAGAGGAAACGGGGCCCCGAGCCTGTGTTCGAGGATCCGAGCCCACCTATGGAGCAACCTGCCAAGCGCACCCCTAAACGAGGCATCTTGAAACCAGTTAAATTGACTAGACGTCTGACTCGATCGAAGTCAAAGAAGGGCGGAGGAGGACTTACGCCTACGTCAGCCTCCAAGAAAATCGCCACTCCATTGTCCAAGAAACGCACGCCGGCGAAGAGGAGGACGCCGACTCTGATGCCGCATTCGAAGGCTACACTGGAACGCTTGCGCTACCGGGACAATGCCCTACGCGAGTTGAAGGATCTCGACGCCACGGAACTACAACGGATTTGCCGTAAGGAGGATATTCACTACGATAAGAAGATTGAAGCGATATTCGACATAGCCGATCACAGGACCGAGCGGGCCTTCGCCACTGCACTGGCCAGAGTCGAACGTATCGCGATCTCGGACGATACGAAAGCTGAGCAGGAAGATGCACCTGCGAACGATGGGTGAAGACCGTTATCAATACCGCAGCTCTGTAAGGTTTGTCGTTTTCTTTCTCATCTTCGATGCGAGTCCACGAAAGTAGACAAGTGTGATGAGAAACTGCTTCGTCTAGCCTTTTTCTTGCTAGTTGTTTAAAAGTAGATCCGTTGGGCTAACAAATTCCTTGATTGCTGGTTGAACTTGGATGACCGCCATGGCTTGGATTTCCTCGATCTTAACGATGGCGTGTAAGTTTGGGGTTTCCCCCTTCTGTAAATTGTTCTATATTGGTAAATCCACACGTGATGTTGATACGCGATGGAGGGAGTATATGTATGCCTGCCGTAATCGCAAGCCCTCACACTTCCATAGATGGCTAGGTATAATTACCTACTGCTCCCTATCGACATTATCGTTGGTAGTGATTTGGAAATATTGGAGCGTGTATACATCAAGCTTTGGTCCCCATTCCTTAATACTAATGGGTGTGCCAAAAAGGGCACTAAACTCAGCCGTAACAAAGCTGGTAGGAAGGAGCGAGCTAGGGGCAAGGGGGTTACCGTTTCCAACTGCAATTGGAAACCGATTCGTTTCCGTCTAACAACTGCTCACGAATGGATGTTTGATTTCTATGCTTTCTTCGACAATATTCTGCAAACTGGTAACATTTCAGTGGATTTCCGTACTCAACCAGGGAATATTTGGCAACCTAGCTGGGGTAAGTTAATCAAGGCTTTTGGTGGCACTAAGCTAGTGCATGTTTCTGGAACATTTTTTTTGAAAGATTGTAAATCACTGCTTCAAGCAGGAGGTTGTTTTTCTGTTCTGCATGTGTGCAAATGGTCGGCATGTTGTGGTTTTCTAAAAAAGATCTTGATTGGTATCCTTCGGAATCCTCGTCATGTCTCTGTGCTGCGTAACTGGGGTATGAGATCCTACTTACGCATATACCGAGTTATCAAGGATTTCTCCAGGAAATCAACTCGGAAGTATCTATGTCGACTTCTTTCGCGCTGCTTTCGTGATCGTTTCGGGCTGAGTCTTAGTGCTGATTTGATTTTTCGTATTCATTTTGATGACCATATCATCATCTCTGAAGTCCGTAAAGCGGTGAATGACGCTATTATGTTACAAAAGTTGCCGAAGTGCTTCCTGCACTGGGCGCGGAGGAAAGTTCGGATGGTTGGGACAAAAAACCCGGCCGTGGCCGATTTATTGCACAACATGCGTAGTCTCTCGACATGCAATGTGTTGACTTGCACTTGCGCAGGTCTTGACCTCCCGCGCTCGGAGAACCATGTTTCGTTCCGGCTAAGCAGGCTCGGAAGGATTCACCCCCTGCTTAGTAACGCCAACAACGTGCCATGTGCACGTATCGATGATCGCCTACCCTCCTTTCGCGAGGAATTGCGTTCCAGATTCGGTAATTGGCATAACTCCGTTGAGGCTCCACCATACTTCAGTGATGATGTATTGTCTGCTTGTTTTTCTTCTGCCACTAATAATAAACGTTGTCTTTTTTTGCATGAAGTCCTGGAGATCAAGCACCGTTTTGAAGGTTTGGTTTTCACTGCCGTGGACCGGAATCCCGACGAAACGGTGGTCATGTCCTTTGATTTATTACAAGGCGATGTTAAATACTTATGTCCTGAATCCAGGATATCGTATTGTCGATTGCCCCGAGAGCCTTGTGCTCCGGGAGTTTCGGGAGGATGTCACTTCAGCTGGCCTGAAATCCATTGCCAGATGGGATAGTAGTGGCAAGTTTGGGGCAGCCTACGTTTTGCCTATGCACAAGGATTTGAGTCGTTATAGTCCTATTTGTCCCTCATTCAGCGAGCCAACGACTCGTACGGGACGAGTCGTCTCCAAGGCTTTGAACTACTTGTTAAACACGATCCCAAAAACACTGGCACTTTAACATGTCAGCTGTGTCGGACTTGACCGCAAAGTTGAGCTCCGCCAATATGAAGTTGCTCCAGCTCGGGGCTAACCGTGTTATTAAGTCCTATTCTTTCGATATCAAGGACATGTTCACAAAGCTTCCTCATGCTGATATCCGCCGTGCGGTTGATTGGCTCATTCAGTACTGTCAGGACAAAGGTCATGCATTCGTACGTGTCAATACACGGGGTAAGGGGTCCAGTTTTGGAATGACCACGGGAGGGGATCATTGGAGGAAACTTTCTCTCAACGATATCCGCTCCTTTGTTTTGCTCGAACTGAATCATACCTACTTTTATGCTACGGGAGTCTTAATGCAACAGGATGTAGGAATACCCATGGGGAAAAGCACTAGCCCTCCCCTGACATGCATCCTGTGTGCCTTTTCGGAGTACAGCTCTACCTGCGGAATCGGTAAGGCCGCTCGCTGCATTTTCGCTATGCGTTTGATGGACGATGTTATGATGGTTACTTATTCTCGCGGAGGTGATGACCATGCATTATTGGCAACTTTCCAGACTTGTTACCCAAGCAATCTGCTGCTCAAAAGGACCGACACTGGTACTGGCACCCTGGACTTTCTTGGATGTCAAATTCGCGTTGCACAACACTTTCCATACATCGGCAGTATTCTGACTTCAAGGAATGACGAGCGACTACGGAGCTCGGATCGTCTGGAAATCTTGAACGGCCAATCCTATTTCTCTTTGGGTTGTAAACGGCAAAAGAGTGCCATCATCAGCGGTTACCTCCATCGGATCGACCGGAATACCTCCATTCGCCTGGAGATCCCGAACACAGTGCGTGTGTTACGACGCGAACTCTCCCTGAAGGATTTTCCTGATCCCTTTTTCAAACAGGTCCTCAAACGCTTCGCTTTCAGATGCAATGATATTTGGAAACAAACAGTTAATCTGCTGTACTGATTTAGGTGATTGAGTGTATGTACCGGTGTACTCTAAGGAAGTACCGACAGCCTTGCTTATGCTGTTCCTTCTGTTTATTTCCTGGACTTACATTCTTTTTCGTAGCTCGAGATCCGGATTGTACGTCTTCGAATCCGGACAGGGATTTTCCTTTTCTTTGTTTTCCTCTTAATTGTGGATATGGTGTTTGCTGTCTTTTTCGAGCTAATTTTATTTTTCTTTTCTCACAGTTAGGTATGCTTTTTGGACCTTCTATGAGCTTTGATTCTTGATCTCAGTTGATATGGGCCTTCCCGAGCCTACTGCAGGATGTTAACTCTGTGTCGTTTCAGGACTTTGCGGACTTTGGCCTCTGTAGGTCTGCAGACCCCTTTTTTTGTGGGCCGTCTACTGGACGCCAAGAGCCCTGTATTTTTTTAGCACAGTATTTTCAAGCCTGGTACCAGAGCTAGCCTATTTGGCCCATGTTTTGACTTTCCGGGCACTGGGCCCAGTTAGGATGTTAGGCAGTGATTGTTTCCCACGAGTAGTATAAGTAGATTGTTGACGATAATCTCAACCTCTCCTGGGTTGGCCAAAGGAAGAATAGTCTGGCGGTGAGTTTGACGGAAAGGCCGTGGATCATTGGTTTGATGGTTTGATCGGATGTGCTGTTACTTCTTCCTATGTATCTTCATCAATCTAGCCTATTGGCTTTTTCACTACTCTGTGACTATGTGCATTTCTACGTGTGAATTTTTCCACATCCGCTACCAGCCGGGCCGCCAGGGTCCCCCGTGGTCAGGGTCCCCCGTGGCCAGCCCGTGCAAGGACCAAGGAAGGCCCCAGCAAAAAAAAAAAAAAACGAAAAAAAAACTATGTTATGCAGAAAAATAAACTGAAAAACTTTTGCCTCAGGGTCACATCGAAATTCTTCACGAAATTTAGAATAAAAAATAAAATTTAAAAATATTTATTTCATTTTTATTTTATTTGGCCCGGACGGGCAAGTGACCCCGGGCCACTCTGGTAGCCTAGGGGTGTGTGTGTGTGTGTGTGTGTGTGTGTGGGCGTGCGTGCGTGCGTGTGTGTGTGTGAGAGAGAGAGAATGTGTGTGTATGTGTGTGTACGTGCGTGTGCGTGTGTGTGTGTGTGTGTGTGTGTGTGTGTGTGTGTTTGTGTGTGTATATATATATTTCGCCATATGTGCAGATGTGTATACCCGCTTTAACATGTACACGCTCACACGCGCACACACGCATCCACACGATTGTTCACGGCTGCACGTGGATGCACGTGCACACACGATCACACACACGTGCTTTGCAGAGAGCGTAGTCATCGAGGGGGCAAAACTCCCATCCTTCCAGCTCCTCCGCCTGCCACTGCGCCCCTTCGCTCCGTCTCCTCTTCATCATCACCCCGCTTCCAGCCATCTTTTCCATTGTCACGGCAATGGGCACAGCCCGCACATTATCGTTTCCACACGTCGGGTGCATTGCCATACACTAAAAAAAAAAAAAAAAAAGGAAAAATAAATAAATTCATAGCGGCATCTACTTCCGAAATTTTCTCCCGATCGGTTTTCTCTCTTCTCCACCTATAGGGCAAAGGTGGCGGGAGCGCAAAGACTCTCTCGCCCCGCGTACCCGTTTATTTGTTTTTTTTTTTTCGGGGGGGGGGGGGCGAAGAATTGTGTCCTTGCATTGCACAATGGAAAGGAGGCCGGGAGGGAGATCCCACTAGCATTGTATGTGGAGTAGTGTAGAGGGCGTGTGACCCGCCTCCGCCGTCGATGGGAATGGGGATCGGTGGTTTTGTTTTTCCTGTATTTTAGCCCTCGAAAATATATGTTTTTTCGGAGCATCCCATTGGGTGGTCTTTCTTTTGTTTGCTTGCCGTGTTCCTCTGGGGGTCCTGAACGTGAGTGAAAATCAGACCCATTTTTTTTGTGTTGCTTTTCACTCACCTTTCACTCACCTTTGGGTCATGGCCCATGCGTGGTAGAGAGGCCGAAAACAAAATTTTTCGGTGTTTCCCATCATGAGGGAATGTCAGTCCGTGTCAGACCCTTGTCCAAGTTGTCTGTAGTCCCTGCAAAGGTTTCACATGGGCAATGCTGTTGTCCTCTTCCTTCGACATGCATGTGCCCCCTTATTTTTTGGGAGGTGTTTGGGAGGGTTCGATCCCCTCACCTACAGCAAATGGTGTATGGAGTTACTCTTGCCCTTGTTTTTTTACGTTTATTTTCCCTATTTCACGCTGCCACCCACCTGTCCCCCACCCGTCCCCCACCCGTCACACTAATCCACATACCTGGCTAGTGGGATCTCCCAGCGTCCCTATCTCATTTCCCAACGAGATAATCAATCCTTCCATAAACTCAACCTTGGAGCTCACACCAAAAAAAAATAGAGTTTTCTGTTTTGGGCAACAAACGGGTGAGAAGTGTGACCTGCCCGGAGGTCCGAAATTAGAGTTGGGAGTAGTAGCCGATTCCCTTTTTTTTTTTTTTTTTTTTTCGTTCACAAACACATGCTGCAATCTATATTCTTCGTGGGGAGCATCACGTGCTGAGACCAGGGCTCAGCGTCCCTTGTGAAATATTCATAGGTGAAAGTTTGAGAGAAAAAAACACACGAGCATGAAGCAAACAACCACTGTGCTGGAAACGGGGTCCAGGCCTTTGATCTCTTTCGGATTTAGGATCCAGACGGCAAGATCAAGGCAGGTACTACGGCATCGGCCCTCCTACTCCACGTGTTCTCTCGCTGCAATGGCGTGAAGATCACAAGTCGTTAAAGAATCTATCTTGAAGAGAAAAGAAAAAAAAAAGCAACCTTAATTAGAGAGAATATGACAAGCATTACAAGGATTTCGGAAGAAAAAGAAACCTTCTGTTCTGCTTAAAAGAAAAAGTGATTGAATAATCAGCATCATCACGCCACAGTTTTTCTGCCCACCGTGGCGGCAGCCAAACAAGGGGAAAAGTGGTTTCAGACGCAGAGCAGCCATGAATCTCTGGGCTATCCTGAAGCTCTGGGGCTACGCTACCCTGAATCGCCTGGGATCTCTTTCATAAGGCAACAACGACGGAGAGGACAGCCATGACGAAAGTAAGGAGATGAAGAAAGGGAATGAGAAGAGAGAGGGGTGGCGGCCTCAGACGTCGGCTTCTGTCGGAGCATACATGCAGTTGGGACCGGCTAATCTCCAGCTCGAAGATGCGGCCGTCCGTAGAGCCGACGTACAGGAACAGCCGACCTTCCAGCTCCTGAAGAGCCAGGCTTCCAATCCCGGTGGCCTCGTGGCTGTTGTAGCGCGCCACAACCTCCGCGCTCTGTGCCTTGCCGCATCTACTCCTCATCTTCACCCATACAAGCCCGGTCGAAGGCTTACCTGTGATGGACACAGTATCCGGGTCATCAACGCCACCTGTGATGAACAGATTACAACCGTCCAATGTCGCTGCGATATCCGTCGCTGCTGTATACTGAGTCCCGTAAAATGCACTAGACGGAGTCCTGTAAGGCGAAATGGCGAAAGGCTTGGTCTCGATGCCACGGCCCATCACAGGAGTGAGTTTGGAGGTCGAGGGATCCACTCCAATCACATCCATTGACATGGTATTCATAAGGTATATGCACCTTCCGCTAGAGGTGACGCTGTGAGGGCTCAAAGAAACATCGCTGCCACGCATATCTCTCTCTGGATCAGGCGGGCTGCCAAGCCGGTGCACGGTGTGAAAAGGGTCCCCCAGCGTATCACCACCGTCGGATTTAACCGGGTAACCAGATTCGTCCACGTCAGCAGACACTAGGCGGACCCAGAGACGGCCGCCGCCCTTGACTACATCGGCAGGGGTGAGGAAGCTCAGAGTGGCGAAGAGTTTCGTCTTGCTGCGGTCGAAAGCCAACCCTTGAACTGACATCACGTCACGCGTCAGATTCATGATGAACGATCGACTGCCGTTGCTCGTTGACAGAGACGTGAGTAGCCATCTCTTGAATCCAGACGAGGACAAGACTAGGTGCGTGCCATTCTTGGCGATGTCCATGCAGGAGAGCGTAGCCATGGATGGAATCGATGACATGAGTGGATCGGTCCGGTCTTCCTGGTACAGAATGGGCGACGAGACTCTCTCCCCGTCCGTACTGTTCTCCGGCCACCAGTAGCTTAACACTGTCTCGTCTGCTATAGGCTTCAACCCCTGCCTCACGGGCAGCAGATCTGCCTGTCGCACGGACATCTCTCTAAAGGTAAAGCTCCAATCGGAAATCCCCACTGACTCATTCGTTTCTAAGTTTTGTTGATGAGTATAGTTCTTTGTGACGCAGCTCTGCTCGAGGATAGAGAAAAATCGCGTGCTGTTGGGGAGAAACACTATATTTCTATAAAACGTTTGGCACTCATAACCCGAGCCTGAGGATTCATTGAGTGGGGACCTGGTGGAATTGAAGAGCGCCTCGGGTGTGTGCACGAGCACGACCCTCGGCGTCCCGGCTGCGCCGTTGACGTCACGGACAAACAAATCCTGCGTGACAAGCGTGATGGACGGCGACAGATCTTCTGAAGCGAGCGACCGGTCGTCGGCGGTACGCATTCCGACGCCGGGCGAGCCCCCATGACCGTTGGTGTATGATAGGGAATCGCCCATAGCCATGGCAGATGACGGGAAACGATGACGGTCTGTTTCTTTCTGAGCGGCAACGACGAAGCCGAGCATGCAACTGCAGAGTGTGGACAGGAAGAGCAGCCGCAATGTCTGCTGTGCTATTGCACAGAAAGAGCTGTACAGTGTCCACCAGCGAAGAGAGGCCGCCATATCCTCCGACCTCGTTCTCCAACGGTCCAACCAGAACCCCTTATCTCGCTTTCGTTCGGTTTCCTAAGAAAAACATAGAGACTAAATGCTGTGATCCTGGTTCGTTGATGATGGAGAAGTCAAAACGAAGACGACGTCGACGACGAAGAAGAAGAAGAACAACAAGAAGAAGAGAGAGGAGAGGAAGGAGAGGAAGGAGAGACGACGACGACGACGAAGAAGAAGAAGAAGAAGAAGAAGAAGAAGAAGAAGAAGAAGAAAGAAGAAGAAGAAGAAGAAGAAGACGAAGACGAAGAAGAAGAAGAAGGAGAGACGACGACGACGAAGAAGAAGAAGAAGAAGAGGAGGAAGGAGAGACGACGACGAAGAGGAAGAAGAAGAAGAACAAGAACAAGAAGAACAAGAAGAAGAACAAGAACAAGAAGAACAAGAAGAACAAGAAGAACAAGAAGAAGAGAGAGGAGAGGAAGGAGAGGAAGGAGAGACGACGACGACGACGACGAAGAAGAAGAAGAAGAAGAAGAAGAAGAAGAAGAAGAAGAAGAAGAAGAGGAGGAGGAAGACGGAGTCAAATCTAGGCCAGCGCCATTCCACTGGTCCTCTAGCCACCACATCAACACTCTCTGATTGGCCGCCTCCTCTTATTGATCACATAACATGAATGAACGAACAAAGACTCAATGTCCGATGAATCTTCCACTGCTCCTCTGGAGAAAATACCTCCTTCTCCCTATTCACCGCTCTTCCCAACGATAGCACTGCAACTTGAGAGGAGGGCATCTCCCCAATGAAGTCACATGAGGGAATATGACAAACCAAGGGAGTGCTTCAAGACACTCGGGCCGCCGTACAGAGATATAACCATGGGGTCTCTCTATCACAGAATTTTGAGAAACCGAACACGGGCAATGGATGCCGGAGAACGGCCCCACTAGCACAGGAGGCAGGGTACGGTCCATCCAGTGTGACACTGTGTGGCAGTGGCATGACAAGAACGAAAAGAAAAGGGGGGGGGGGAAAGGAACCTGTGAGGCAGTGGCACGACAAGAACGAAAAGAAAAGGGAAAAAAAAAATGGGGGGAAAAAAAGGGTTCCTTTTTTTTCCCCTTTTCTTTTCGTTCTTGCCGTCCCACTGCCACACATTGTCGCACCGGATGGACCATACCCTGCATCCCGTGCTACCGTCTTCCCCCGAATACAACGTACGGTCATTATTACTGAAAGATACCCTAAATACAGCTAAAATGACCGGGGGAAGAAGGTAGTGGGGCCATTCTCCGGCGGGCCTCCACCGAGAGAGGTAACCTCCCTTCACCAACGAGAGGTAGAAAGCTATGTTTGCAGGGGTCCCCTGTATAGCCGTAGGAGTTGTGGTAGGTAGTTAGTGAAAGGAAAAAGATATGTTCCATGATGACATGGCAGAGTGCCAGTTAAAAAAAGATATGTGAGGTGAGAGAAAAATATATGGCTGTCCCCCGATGAGGAGAAGACAGTCTTCTTTTTTTTTTTTTCTAATTCTTTAAAAAAGAAGACAGTTTTCAACAACAACAACAACAACAACAACAACAACAAAAATAAATAAAAAAATAATAAAAAATCAGGAAGAGGGATTCCTAACCATGAGATCACAAATGATCCAATGCCATTGATCACAAAGTGAGTCCTCCATACACATCCTCTACAAGCGCCACCTTTCTCAAAAAGAAAGAAGCTTGGCACTGATGGTGACGCCCTCCATACACACCCAGGGTCCTGGAGTGCTTCAACCAAAAACCTGGAGGGGGAGATCCCACTGCCGATGGATGTGGAGTAGTGGAGAGGTTGTGTGACTCAGAAGCGCCGTGGGTTCTACCGGATATAGGAGGTGTGTTTTTGTTTGTATTTACGGCGGCGACATATGTGTGTTTTGGGGGCCTTCCCATTGGGTGGTATTTCTTTTCTTTTTGAATAGGTGTTCCTCTTGGGGTCCCGAACGTGAGTGAACATCATAACGATTTTTCCGTGATGATTTTCACACACCTTCTACTCACCTTTATGTCATTGCCCATGCTTGGAAGACATGCCGAAGTGATTGTGGTTTGTGAAATGTTGGGGGGGTTCTATCCCCTCACCGACAGCACATGCTGCATGAAAATGCTCTTGCCGTCCTTTGCCTAAAGTGAATTTCTGTGAGAGCAAAGGAGGAGCGTCCACTGCGGCCTATTTCAAGCAAGCCTCAGATTATCGTCCATGAATTTGGTCAGTTTGCTCACTCGCATGCAGCCTTTTTTACTGAGACACTGAGACAGTCATGGTCAGTGAATCATACCTTGAAAACCCAAAAAAAAAAAAAAAAAAAAAAAAAAAAAAAAAAAAAAAAAGTGAATCGTACCCTGACATCTGACACCCCTCCTGGAGCAGACACGGTAGATGGAGCACTTTCTTTTCTTTTTTAGCAATTTTTCTGGTCATTTCTTTTGTCGCGAAATGGTTTTTCGTGGGGATTCGATCGGAGGAACGGAGCGTTGGTACCGGGCGAATAGCGGTAGCGCTCCGGTAACTGCGCCGCTACACGTTTCACCGCGCGTAGCGCTGTTCTCCTGAAATCTTCGCCGCCGAGACGAGGATCAGGCCAGGAGTCATGCTCGTCCCACCTCGCGGGCGTAGCCTACGCCTAGATGCATCGTACTCCCAGAACAGTCCATAGCCTCAGTAGGGTAGGACACCCTCCATAGCCAAAACCTCGGCACTAAGCCGAGCAACGGAGGAACAGCTTCAAGCGACCTCCCTCCTTCATCAGCGCTGAAGTACAGAGAGTAGAAGTTAGGTATGATGTTGGAAAGAGTGGACATGTCAGTGTGACCATCTGATCTCGTGGAGCAATCCTAATACCCTAATCTGGCAACGGAATGTGTACACACCTCCGAACGAAGGAAGTTTCGGAGGAACGGAGTCTAGAGAAAAAAAAAAAAAAGAAGTGTAGGATGTACCTACCCGATTTCCAGTCCGAACTCTCACATGAATGGGCCGATCCTCGCGTTACTCATCGCGGTAACTGTCACTTACCACGAGCGGAGTGAAAGTATCCAGTGTCTCACGGTTGGAGGAACGGAGTCTAGAGAAAAAAAAAGTGTAGGATGTACCGACCCAATTTCCAGTCCAAACTCTCGCATGAATGGGCCTATCCTCGCGTTACTCATCGCGGTAACTATGACTTACCACGACCAGAGTGAAAGTATCCAGTGTCTCACGGTAGGGGAAATTCGGTTTCTGTCTACTGGAGGACAAGGATTTGTTCCAGCACCAGCACCTCGTGGATGCATTCTGACCTCAGTTACTCGCAATTTCGCAAAGTCACACGATCTGCCAGTTCACGATGCTTTTACTGAGGTAATTATCATATTATGAGCAGAACGAAGCACTTGTACTGGTCACGATAAAGGCATAGTAATCAGGAAAGGACGGTTGGAATATGAGGTTGGTGCGCCTCGTAGATGCATTCCGACCTCGATTACTCGCAAGCCATGCAACCTGCCAATTCAGACTGCTATTACTGAGGTAATTATCATAATACGTGCAGAACGGAGCGATTCTACTGGTCACGATAAAGGAATAGTAATCAGGAACAGACAGAAGGAATGGGAGGATTATGTCGTACGAATGGCCGGAATATTAGTTTGGCTGCATTGAGGTAATCATCCCTCACCACGAGCGGAAGGAATCTACGCTACTCAACTAGGCACGTCAGAAGGTAGGTAGGAAAGAAAATTAGTGGAAGATAGAAGACTTTCCGCTCCATCGCTTCGGAAGGCAAACAGGCAAAGGCTAGACAAAGAGAGAGAGAGAGAGAGAGAGAGAGAGAGAGAGAGAGAGAGAGAGAGAGAGAGAGAGAGAGAGCAAGAGAGAAATTCTCTCGAACGAGAAAGAAGGGGAAGACCTCGTCAACGAAGTAACCAGGACGGGATGAATGAAATGCCGAGCGGGAAGACAGGAACCGGGCTCAGCAGGGAGGAAGTAGTTAACAGGATCAAGCAGTTGGTGGTTTGAATCGTAATCCAACCCCCATGTACAACACTGAGCCTGATCAAGTTACTGCCATCCACTGAAGAGTCAGTACCACGATCTACTCCACTCCCCCAGGCTGCTGTTGTTCAACACTTAGGCGAAAGTTATTCCCTTTAGCACAAAGGTACAGCACACTCAGTGGCGATCTGGTACCTAGGAAGCTAGGAGCCCTCCTTGCGACCCCTGAATAGGTCGGTGCAAATGGAACCAGATCGGAGTATGGGAATGGCCCAGCTAGGAGCAATTGGCAGATACATTCCACCAACTATGAGGACAATCAATTATCAACGAGCGGAAAGAGATCGAAGAACAGTAGCCAATGGACCGAGCGGACCACCAATTAGACAGAGCGATCCTCAGGAGGCAGCAGACAGAGTACGAGCGTTAGTGGAAAGGTGTTATGACGAGGGCATTTGCCCGGACGGACTGGATCTGGGTGAAGTCGTAGAGGATGAGCAAGGGAAACGTTTTGTAGTTCATGACGAGATTGACAACATCAAAGAAAGTTGGCTGAAAGAACACACGGTTATAATAGTGTTCCAAGAAGAAGCAAGACATCTATCAAGACAAGTCAAGGAGGACCTGATAACTTGTGATAAGAGCTCACGAAGACGGATGGATGTCACAAACGATTTTCAACCTAGAAAAAGGTAGAGGCAGAATCAGAATTGAGGGGCAAAATGTGGCTTCATACGTAGCTAAAGCCATGGAAGTGGCAGACTCACTGTTGAGATCAAGAGAAGTCAAGTTGAAGCTAGGTCCGAACGAATACATAACGGCATTCAAGCCTTGGATGCCGAAGCAGGAGCTCTGGGAACTGAAACTGCAGGAGGCAGAGACCAATTTCTGGATAATAGCATTGCGAATCCCATTGGACGCATACTATTGTCTCCATGGTGCAGTGAGCAGCATGTTCGAAGAAGTATTGGAGATGCACCCGCCAGAGTACGACAAAACAAGACCGAAATTGATGAATGTCAAGCTGGATCTACATCCAGGAGCACGGTTTTATGTAGAGAACGAGCGGGTTATTGAATCTCCGAAAGGAGGCAAGTGGAAGGTTGAAATAGCAACTCCCTACACGGATTGGTGCAGAAAGTGCAGGTGGTACTACCATAGAGAGGAAAACTGCCCAAGGAATCGAAATCAGGAGGAAAGGGGGAACGAAAGAGGAACAAGGGCATGAGGACATCAAATACGGTTCCGGCAACACCTGAACAACAGGGATCAGAATGTCAGGAAGCAACAACAGACAAATCTCGAGGAGCCAAACGGGTGGAAGAGTCGGGACCGTCTAATGCGAGAGGTCCCAACATAAACGAAGCACATGGAGTACAATGTCAAGGGCCGGGGCCTCAGGGACCAACAGACAGAGCTTCAAGCAAGGCGAGCCACCCTTCAAACAGGGACAGGCCACGCAGCGAGTCTATGCACGTAAGACGGGACGCCAACTGAAGAACGAAACCTGGGGCAAGACCCGCCAGCCAACATCAGAGGCCAATCAGAGAGAGCTCATAGGTCAGACCTCAGGGTAGTGCAGGTCATCGAGAGTTTCATCCTACTCAG
This sequence comes from Chara braunii, assembly GCA_003427395.1. Lineage (NCBI taxonomy): Eukaryota > Viridiplantae > Streptophyta > Charophyceae > Charales > Characeae > Chara > Chara braunii. The sequence goes on from BFEA01000055.1 coordinate 2,536,938, forward strand.
CCTACGACGGCCCGTTGGGGTGGTAGAAGAGGATGGTCAACCGGACCGATCCCAGAAGAAACAGCGATAGAGGTGGGAAACAGAGAAACGGAGTGGAGGGAACATTTGTATCTGCATCAAGAACACCGGAGATCGCAAGTATGCGCGGGTCAGCCATGGATGGCAGCACTCAGACAGCAACCCGAGCACCAACACAAGTTCCATGAGGAAATCACCAATTTTGCCTTCGCTCCTCCGATGCAGCACTACCATCAGTTGGTGGCACCAGAGTATCCCCAGCCCAGATATCCGACGACTAATTTCGATTGGGGGTCGGTGGCACAACAACAGCAGGGTGCAGAAGGTTTTGGACAACCGGGACAGACTGGGTGGATGCAGTGCAGAGATCCAAACTTGGAGTTGGAACAGACTATGCTGGGACAGAGAAGAAGAAACGACACTTCCTGGCGGGCGTGGGTTGACGAGGAAACAAGAAGACAAAAGCTCACGGGACAGGAGGTCGGAGGCCACCCCAACAGGCGAACCTTCGATACGAGGTGGGTAGACGAGGTTGCAGGAGGAGCAGTCTCTACAGTCCCGGCGGGCCGAACAGGGGGCGACAGAGAGGGAAGGAAGGGAGGAGAGGCTGAGGAGTATGGCAACTTACCGCAAGGAGAGCTTTCCAAAACTTCAGTGGCATCTCAATCCTGCGTCAGAATGGGCAGCGAAGCGGAGGAGGATCGGCTGAGTCGAGAATTTTCGAAATCCTCAATGGAAAGCTCTTCCCACTCAGGTGTACAAAGATTTGGAGGGGAGGCACAAACACAGGCCCGGAGGCACGGTGTAGACCGAAGCAAGCGCTTGGAGGTGGTGCACAATCGGCAGGTAGAAACTGTTGAAAGGAGAGTAGTGCCTCTGATGTGCACGAAAGCTATAGACGGTACCTACCTTCTAGCCCTCACGAACAGCGAGGGCAGGCCATGTATCCCATCTGAAAAGACGGATAAGGCTCCAACACCCTCAACAATCCTGCGGATTACCAGAAAACTGTATGGGGAGCACGTGCCTGTCAGAATCATTCCGAGCTCTTCCATGATAAACATCACATGTGAGACTACACACGGCTTCATCAAATTCTACTTTTCGTTGCTGGATGCAAGAATCCCATTGGAGTATGCAGAGACTCTGACGAAGTCTGGGGTCAAATGGTACCACATGGACGTGGTAAGAGAGAGGAGCTCCCTCAAATTGGCCCAGATTTCAGTGCTACACAACATCAGCGCACCGATGTTACTGTTGCTGAACGAGAAGCTATCAGCGGAGGAAAGACTCCAGTCAGAGTTTATGACGGACAGTCTAACAAGAGACTGGGCTATACGCTCGCATACAGACTCCTCGAGGGGCAGTTCGAGGGGTAGCCTAAGATCACAGTCCATGGCACAAGCCCTCTCAACATCGGGCAGGGCGGAGGAAGTCGATCAGCAGCAGGGAGCGCGCAACGAACAAGGACAATTCATCCGCATCCAAAATCAAGCGGCAGAACAACAAATTAATGGATAAGCTCAAGGTAGCTACATGGAATCTGCAAAGGCTGGGTGACACTGGAGGTAGACAGAAGAGGAGGAGGGTTAAGACTTGGATGCACGACCGAAAGGTCAATTGCTTACTAATCCAATAATCCAAACTGGATGAGGAAAAGTTGGCGAATTTGGGGATCTGGTGGAACGGCCCACAGATATGCGCTTCGGCGCAAGGGACAAGCGGAGGGGTAGGTATACTGCTGCACCGGGACCTGCAGAAGAAGTTAGTAGATGCGGAGGCAGACATCTGGGGCACATGGGCGTGGGTCAGACTGCTAGCAAGGGAGGAAGACTGGGTAGTGATGACAGTCTATGCGCCCACGAACGTAGTCGAACGAACGAGGTTTTTTAAGGGACTGATGTCGCACATCCCAAAAATCAAAAACTTGGTAATTGCAGGGGATTGAAACCTATCCCTAGATGAAGCACTAAAATCAGACTCTCGTATCGCAAAGAGAAGAGGTGTCCAGACACTGATGGAACTTGCAGCGGAGCTGAACTTATCAGACCCATTCAGACTGTTGTCACCGAACGACCCAGGTTATACTTGAACATCACACATCCAAAGGGAGAGAGGCACAGTTGTTAGAAGAAGACTGGACTACTTCATGGTGGCCAGCCCGATCGTGGAGGGAGTCACAGCGGTGCAACAGCTCTGCAACCCGCTCTCGGACCATAAACTAGTGGTTGTGGATATCAGGCTGCGGTCCGGCGTGAAATGTGGGAAAAACTTCTTTAGGTTGAATGCACAAAATTGGGAGGACCCAGGTTTGCTGGATTGGGTAGAGCAGCACATGAAAAGCTGGGAAAAAGCGAAACACCTCTTCCCCACCACAGATGAATGAATGGATGAAGGCATTGTCATCATCTCAAGTGTCCTCAATGTCTGTTCGAGGATCCTGGCCAGATCAAGGAACAAGAAAGAATCATAGGGCACTCGATATCAATGTTGGCCTGGGCAGTTGAAAGGGAGAGACGGATGGTTGAGTGGGAGAACATACAGGCGGATAAGGAAAGAAGATGGGTGGATTTACTCAAGGAAAAGAGCATAGAGACCAGCGACAAGATGAACAAGGAAACATTTCAGAAGCTACTACCGCGCCGCTCAGTCCATCAAATGGTAGAGCTGAAGCACCCCTTCAACAGCACAGCGTCAGCGGCCGCCACAGCGACAGGCATGCTAGATTACGCGAACATGTACTACAAGGACATCCTCACAACTCGTCGACCCTAGGACGGAGTCTACACCAATCTTAGGGAGGTGTCTGACTTATGGCAAGACACAAGGGTGGAAATGTCAACCTCGGCAAGACTGGACTTGGACAGACCTATTACGCTGGAGGAGACCACCCGAACACTGAGATCAATGGCAAGAGGTAAATCCCCAGGTCTGGATGGATTAACAGTGGAATTCTACTCCAAATGTTGGAAAACGGTTGGACCGCCGCGTGTTGTGGAACTGTACAATGGAGTCCTAACGGGGGGGAAACTAAGGAGTATGATGACGCATGGGGTCATCTCGGTTCTATTAAAAAAAGGCGACAAGACGAAGGTGAGGAATTGGCGCCCAATCTCTCTCCTGAATGTGTCTTACAAGATCTTGGCCAAGACGCTTGCAAGGAAGCTGGGATAGTACTAACTTGTGCTGGTAGATAAAAAACAAGGGGCATTTGTCCAAAGGAGGTCAATCTTCAACAACATTGCAACGGTGATTGAAGTCCTTGAGGTAGTACAAGCAGAGCAGCTTGACACAATGGTCCTCCTGATCGACTTAGAGAAGGCCTACGACAAGGGGGGATGGACCTTCGTCATGACTACGCTAAGGCACATGGGGTTCGGGGACTCCGGGGAGAGCTTTTGCAAATGGGTAGTGGCCCTGTATACACTATCAACCTCAACGGTCATGATCAACGGCTTTCTCTCAGCCCCGTTCAAACTGACAAGATCACTGCGTCAAGGCTGCCCGCTAGCACCCCTGCTTTTTGTCCTCTAGATGGAGGTGCTGCTTAACCGTATAAGGCAACACCCACTAATTCGCGGGTTGTCCCTGAACGATTCAAGAGTGTAGGGTTAAAGCCCTAACAGACGATCTCTTCACAGTCTGCGAGAACACGGTACCGGCCTTGACAGCGCTGAAGGAAATGATGACCGAGTATTTCACTCTATCCGAGGCGTCGGTGAATTGGTCCAAATCCACCTATTTGCTGCCAAGCCAGTTTGAACTAAAACTTGAGTGGGGTATGAAGAGAATTGCGGAGGGAGAGGAGGAAAGATTCCTGGGAGTTTTGGTGAGTCTCCAAGTGGAAGCTTCCGCGCAAGGGACACTTCTCCAAAGCAGGATAGCAGCAAGGTTGAATCTGTGGGGCTCAGCCTGGCACCTCTCATTGATTGATCGGGCCTTGGTAGCCAACGTCGCCTTGTTCTCAATCCTCTGGTTCGTAAGAGGAGGAAAGTCTTAGCTGCAGTACGGAGGTTGGTGGCCCGTTTTCTCTGGAAAACGAGATCAAAGAAGGAGGAAGGTTTCATAACCAAGGTGGCATGGGAACTGATCACGCTCCCACGCCCGGAGGGAGGTCTTGGAAAGTGGGACCCTGCAAGGAAGAATAAAGCACAGCTGAGAAGCTGGCTGTGTAAAGTGGCAATGGCATACTCGAAGGAAAACTGGGTAGATCTAGCTGAAAGACTGTTGATGAGGGAATGGGGTTTAAGCAGACCAGAAGATGTTTGGGTTTGCTTCTTTATGGAATCATTCAGAAGGAAACGCCTAAAGTCTAAGTTTTGGAGAGCTATCATAAGAGCCTGGAGAGATCTTCCCCCGGATGTTCCAACCCTGCCACGCACGAAAGAGGAAGTCCTAGCCCAACAACTTTTTGAGAATCCAAACATACTCACCCAAGATGGCCGCCCCTTCCTCGCAGACGGCTCAGCATATTCCTTTGGGATGGCGTCTATGAATCCCCCGCGGTCATGACCGGGGGGTCAATCTCGGCCCGCGGTCGGGATCCCGACCGCCGAGGTCGGCTGCGGGCAAGGGCCGCGGTCGGAAAACCCCGACATTTTTAATTCCTAGGATAATAGGCCAAAAAAAAAACAAAAAATATGGGGTTGTAGGTTGTTTTGCACTCTACAAGCATATATGTTTAGTTTTATTTTTTGACTTCGTTTTCAATTTAAAAAAAAATGAAAAACAGAAATCCCTCAGGAAAAAGTTCTTCACTTTATTCTTTTAGTAAGAAAAATAAAGGATTTTGTTTATTTTTTATCTCAAATTTGGTAACGAGTTTTGATATGACCCCAAGTTAAAAGTTGCTCAGTTTATTTTTTGGCATAACACATAGCTTTTTCCGATTTTTCTGAATTTTTTTTTTTTTTTTCTTTTTTTTTTCCTTGACCGCGGACCGTGTGTGTGTGTGTATGTGTGAGGGGTGGTGCGGGGGGGGGGAACCAACCCCTCCCCCACCAATTAATCAATCAATCAATCAATCAATCATTGACAATCAATAAAAAAAAAACAAAATGCCCAGTTTTTCTTATTTTTTTTTTCTTTTTTAACTTTCTTCATGAAATCCCCTCCCGAAAATTGTTTTTTATTATATTTTTTTTCTCTGCGAGGGGGTGGGGCGGGGTTTGCGCAACCCCAATCCACTTCCGAAAACCCCGCCCCCCACCCCCCAGCTGGCTACCACGTGGCCGCAGCCATGGCCGCCCACGGCCGCCTTTGTGGGAGATTCATACAGTCATAGTCATATGGTTTACATGGGAGGAATTGATGCAGACTCGCTCACTACGAGAAGTCATTGCAGAAAGGAAAGCGCCAGATTGAATAATTAGACTTCTCAGAGGACTGTCGAAGTATGGAGGAGGGAATGCGAGGCACAAGGCCTTGATAAGCCCTACTGGGCCCTGTTATCAGCAAGGTCGGCCGCCCTAAGTGAAGGCAGGCCCGACCTCGGCCTATTTTGGACTACTACCGAACTGAGGGCAAATTCAGGAAGTTGGGCAGCGCCAGTTGGTTGGAAGCGCCCAGGCCCAGGCTGCCGTTTATCACATGTAACTGAGGCAGGCCCTGGGCCGGATACACAACATGGACCGAACACAGGCTGAGGGCAGTTGGGCGCAGGTAACCACCTCAGGCCTTGGGCTGATCTATCTGGACTGAGGTTGAGCCTCTCGTGGCCTACCGGAAGCTTCCGGGCCGGGTCCCAGTACCGCATTACCGCACGCAGCAGCAGGCTACTTGGATATAGGAAAGGGCCTGCCTCGACATTCGGCATTTGGGCACTGGCTGCATGCTGTGCAGGCGCTGGCCGCGCTGCTGCGTTAATGCTGGCCAGCGCTCACGCGCTCACGGGCGAGCAGGGAGGGGCAGGCAGCCATAGCCCAGCTGCACTGCATAGCTAGATGGGGGGGCGCATGGTGGTCCTTGGGTGCACGTGGCATCTGTGAGTGGAATATCGAGGTTGTGAGTGATACCAGAGACATACCTGGTGCTTGAGGCGAACGGCATTGGCCGAGATCTGCTCGTACTTCGGGGAGCTGTAGACGTCACCAGCGGCATTGTAGATAGGCTAGATAGGATCTGCCATTTGTAGTCTGGGCGCAGAGCACCAGATAGGATGTCGACATTGGTTCTTTGTTGATGATGACGAGAATATTCCAACATTGTCACTTATGAGCTTTTGCTGTGTGATCTTATTTGGTGGAACTCGTGTTGCAATTCTGCAGTTCGTGGTCACGACTATCTTGTCTGATGTGTATGATGCTGCTTGGTTTCTGAAGTTCGCTATCGCTCATTTTCCTTGCACAAAAAAAAAAAAAAAAAAGAACAGAGAAAACTACAGCGCAGTCAGGGTTTGCAGTTTGCAATTGCATTTCAAACTGCGTTTTAGCAGTTTAGACAGGGCCGAAGTTTGAATTGCAGTCGAAGCTCGGGTGACCAGAAAAGTAGCGCTGGGAAGTTGGAGATTTGCAGTGTAGTCCGCCACGTCGTAGCGCCCAGCACCCTGTGTTTTTTTTGTTTTTTTTTGGGAACTGCCCTGGGTTGCCCGTGGGCTGTGGTCCCCGTGAAACGGTGAAATTGGTGAGTATGGGCGGGAGGGGCCAGCGGGCCGAAATCCAGGAGTGAGCCGGTGATTGGGTTCACAGGTTTGCGCGCGGTTGATGTGCACACATGCGCACATGAGAGAGAGAGAGAGAGAGAGAGAGAGAGAGAGAGAGAGAGAGAGAGAGAGAGAGAGAG
>BFEA01000055.1:2589149-2604450 GCA_003427395.1 Chara braunii
GGGGGGTGTTTTGGGGTAGGCAGGGGTGGGGCACCCCCGCGGCGGGGGTTCAGGGGTTAAACCCCTACCCCGGCTTTGCCCCCGGGGGGCCCCGCGTGACTCGTAGTACACATATCATTTGTGAAACTTCAAGGGGACAGCCAAACCCTAGGCAAATGGCGCGTGAAGAATACCTATTGGTTCCCCCTGACACACTTCTTGGATCTGGGACTGGATACGCTTAAAAATGTTGAACTCGATGCAAGAATCTCTACATATGCGATAGCAGAATGGATTGCTCAAAACCACCTGATGGACAACTTGACAACGACATCCTTCTCTGACAGTCTGGCTTTCGCCCCTCCCCCCTCCCCCGCGGAGCCTAAAGGGGAGGGGGATAGGGAGAGAAAGAAAGGCAAGCAGAGAGAGACGTCGGCAACGGGCAGCCATATCAAACAACGTGGTAAAGGTCATACCCATGGTCCTACGAAATATGATCAGAATCACTACGTGGAATGTAAGAGGAATGGGTGATTCTAGCGGGAGATGCAAAAAATCCTGCATTCGCTCGTGGATATCCCTCGCAGTGCATACAAATATTATGCCTGTAGGAAACCAATCTCTCTTAAATGAAGCCGACAAAATCCAGGGCTGGTGGGACGACCCCCAAGTATGTGTCAGTGTTGTCTTGTGGGTTCCTAGCACACAGTCCGAAGGCCGTGCTGCACTTACATACCGAGAGCAGCGGCCGCACATGCCCACAATGTCCACCCGAATTCATCCGGGGCGGCGGCCAGCGGGGTCACATGTGTTCCATCGTTTTGGGTCCGGTGTCATAATGAGGGATGGCCATCAGAATTGCCGGTTACTTTATTTTCATTTTTTTGGTGTTCATCGCCTAACACAAAAAATGGACAAACAATTTCTGGACATTTTTTTAATGTTGAAAAAGTGCCACACACCGATTTACGATTCGCTGGCCTCACCCACTAGCGAAGCGTAAATGGGTGTGTGGCACTTTAAAAGCTTTAAAAAATGGCAAGAAAATGTTTTCTTCCAATTTTTTTTTTAGGCTACGAACATCAAAAAAATTAAAAGAAAGTAACCGCCAATTATGTCTGCCATCCGTCATTATGAGAGCGGACGCAGAACGATGGAACGCATGTGGCCCCACTGGCTGCCGCCACGGATGAATCGGGGAGGACATTGTGGGCATGTGCGCCCGTGTGTTAGGTCTGTATGTAAGCGCAGCGGCGCCAGTCGAGTGGAAACGTCCCAGTCCGCATTCGTCATTCCTTTCCATTTCGAGTAAGTGCAACGTCCAGCTGAGGCGCCGTCAATAGACTGGCGAAACACCTTAGCGGTTGATGAGCCCACGGCTAACACTTGTTTCGGGGTAGTGGGTTGAATGCCGTCGCCGTATGGTTTTTGACGACCAAGGTAGTCACCGTACTCGTGTTGAGGGGTGGCTGGGGGTGCCGTCGCCGAACGGCCGTGCGTTCTTCCGGGAATAATGTCGTCGCCGTACGGCCGTGCGTTCTTCCGAGAACACGGAACTGTCATGTGGTCGTTGTAGACCCCCCGCCGATGGAGGGACCTGTGTCCCGTCACGGTCCTCGACGGGGTGTGGTGACAGCCACCCTCCACTAACAACCGGTGAACCATGGTGCGAACAACCGGTGGCCGCTTCAGAGGGGATGTTCGGTCCTGGGACTTGCGACGACGCCCCGCCACCCGTAATCCGATCTCTAGCGTTCTGCGACTCCGAGTATCCCCAGTCGTTGATGCAAGAAAGACCGTCGTTTTGGCTGTACTGGGCCATGGAGGCGGAGGGCGTCGTGTACAGCCTTCACGGAGTCAAGACTGTCACCGTCCACCTAACAGATGGCTGCGGAGACGGACTGAAACGGTATGCATTCGACAACAACAAAAAATGTGTACTACCGTCACGGCCATACCGACCGGATATTGGAGAAGCGACGGAAGAGGTGGCGGATGCGGCCGTGTTATGGCGGACGACGGCGCTCACTTCTTTGTTACACAATCAAGTTCTTGGAATCGTCCGAATGCATTTTCTCCGTAAAGCGTCCAAATGCATGCACTGCGGCGTGTACTGGAGCGACACTCGGCGTGCTCATATGGGGAAAAAGACAAGTCCCTAACGTTTCCACATACCCACTTACCCAATCTGAAAAATCAGGGAACGACTCCGTTGAGAAAGAATCATGTTTTGCGGGTTCACATAGACAGAGTGTTAGACCCCGTTCGATTGTAGTCGTCGGAATGTAGACGCAATTTCGGACTGCGTGCCACCAACCCACAACACAACACTGACACAATTCTTCGCGCCGTCTTTCGTGGGCACTGCGCGAAAAAGATGGCGGAAGGAATCCTTTTCCGACGTTTTCCTTATTTATGCGACGACAACTTCCGTTGGCGCGAAGCTTCAAAATCACCCCATGGGTAAAAAAACACTGTTTTTAAAGCTTCGCCCCAACGGAATGTGGCCAACAAAATAAGGCACAAAATATTTTTAAAACATCTGACTGGCCGGGTGCCACTACCACGGCCTTCCCCGACTCCAAAACATGAGCGCAGTCGATCTGGACGGCGATCGGCGGCTGGCGTGAGTCACCCCAGGCCGCACGTGGTCGAAAGCCCAGCCGCGAAGCGTAAATCTTCGCTAGTGGGTCGAGGCCCCAGGTACCAAATTTTAAATCTTGACCCTTGGGCACTGGGCCCCATTAAAACAAAAAAAAAAAAGAGAAAAGAAAAAAGAAAGTAATCCGACAGTTGTCCGCCCCTTCGACAGTTGCCCCTCCCCCCCGACTGGGCGAAGAATTGGTTTTGAAAGTTGCGTACAGTATGAAATCGCGATCTGGCACACACTGACGGGCTCCCGTTACCCATGGGACCTGCCACTGTTTCTCCTTGGAAAACATACAGCCGCCCCACCCCAGTGGACCCCATATGAGACCAATACCTTCCAAACAACTAGGTTGGAGCTCCTCATGGTTGTGTGGAGAGCACGCTGTGCATTTGAAAGACAAACAAATGCCTTTGGTTACATCCAGGCCAAGGAACATATGGCGGACTATCTCTACATCATAACCAAAGCGGGGTGGGATAAACTCAATTCCGCGATAAAATTGATCGAACAGGACCCGCTCCTGTAACAATCATCATCAAAAAATCAGAAAGTGGAGGAAGCCAGGTCCCGATTCTCGGAACAGTGGTTGGGCCCCCGGAAAGCCCTGGCTGACATAGAGGACTCACAAATCAAATGGAAATACTGGAGAGGGGACGAAAGCAACTGGCCCTTTAGGTCTCTCACCGAGTTCCCGGTCCCATTCACCTCCACCCCCCCATCCTTTGTCCTCGTCCAATGATCCCCCTCCCCCCGCTCCACCCGGACCCTCCCCCCCCCCCCCCCCGCCCCCCCTCCTCCCTCGAGGCAGCACGGCAACCAGTGGCGGAAGAGACATGAGTCAGACCAGCCCGCCCACTGCACACAGCAAGTCTTCGACTGGAAGCGGGGTCAACGTCCTGGCAAAAGACTTGGGGGTTCAACACGACTGGATATAAATCCACAGGGAGGAAGGTGGACCTGGGACAGGAAGTGCGGGGCGGGAATGGGCGAGTAAACGTCAGACTGGGGTGAGGGGGCAAGCGGGAAGGGGAAGGCTGGCACACCGACTGGCAAAACACTTGGGGGATCAACACGAGTGGACATAAATCCATAGGGAGGAAGGTGGGCCTGGGACAGTAAGTGCGGGGCGGGAACGGGCGTGTAAAAGTCAGACTGGGGTTTAGGGTTTAACGAGTTTATAGGTTAGAAACTGGGGTGACAACTAAAGAGTCGACGACCACAGCGACACTGAAGGAGGACCGGCGGCGGGGAAAAAGAGGGGGCAAGGGGAAAGGGGAAGGGAGGCACACCAACCCGGGTCACGCTCAGGGGATAAAGATGGCGGATGGAGGCCTGTAGACAGCAGCGGCGGCAGCTTGTGATACGCAACCTCACGCCTCCTCGCGGCTTCCTGTACGGGGTCGCCGATCAGAGTTCTTGGAGGGGCGTGGCCGAGGACTTTTTGCCGTAGGTGTTGAGTCTCCCGGAGGGAACGGGAGGCTCTCGTTTCGTGCCAGAGGTTACCCCGGAGTCGAACTGTCGTCGCAAAATCCCGTGGGGTAGGATCGCTCCGAAACGACAAAATCAGAAGGGTTTCCGCGAAAACGAACTGTCGTCGTGCATCAGGACAGGAAAAGGCATCAAGGAGAGAGGGCCATGGCGGCGGAAGACAAAACTTCGGCCGTTAGGGGTTTTGGGGGATAGGTGGTGGGTTCGAAGCCTTCAGGCCTCGTCCTCGGCCTCACGAAGTGACCGAACCATCGGGTCTTTTGCTGTAGAGAGGGTTGGTTCGAGGCCTTCAAGCCTCAGCATCGGACTCACAGAGTCCACGCGGAAGGTTCCAGGAGGGTAAAGCGGCGGGAGGACTCGACGGCATCCGAATTCGAAATTGCGCGGGCAGCACCCTCGTACTATGCGAAAGCTCGGGGAAATGTGTCGCTCCCTCGTAACCTAGGACCTGTCATCGCCAAGAACACGAGTCCCCCTTGCGACACCAGCAACAATCAAACTGCGGCCGCCACTCGGCGTGAGCGGCCGACCAGGGCAACATGGTCAAACCCGTATAAGGCAATATTAGAGTCGGGGAATCAAAACGCTCAATCAAGACAAACCCGTTCCCCCCTATATCACAAGCCCGAGGCGGGTCTCACCAGCACACTTGCTCCGTTTGCCTCAGCGCGCGCCGTACGTCCACATCGCAGTAGACACTGTCGTCATTTGTGATGGGGAAGGTCAATAGCGGGATGAGACGATCGGAGGTGGGCAATGAACACGGGCAAGATCCCGCGCTCCCGCTCATCCGAACCAACATCGACTCCATACAACACTCGATGCAACCTTTCCTCTCAGGGTTAGTGCATTGAAGGAGGATGGCGAAATTGAAGCTCTCTTCCTCTTGCGGGGGCGTCGACCGCACGCGCGGACGCAATCGGTTGACGTCACCGCTACGGGGACGAGAAGCTCAAAAAGAAAGGCGAGAGAGAGAGAGGGAGGGAGCTTACACCGAGAACTCGCGCGCGCGCACGAAAGGTTGCGGAAGGGAGGGGAACAACGGGATTAACACACTCGTACTCCTAGGCAGACGGTCCCCCAGTTCAGTTTCCCCGTCCCCGCCCAGACAAGTATATACACACATGCATGCAAACAATCAACAAACCTTGACAGGACATCTAATCATCCATAGACCTTCGACATCACTCATGCGCACAACCAGCTCCCATATCTCATCCGCACAACCAGCTCCCATCACTCGGGGCTTCACACACACGACATGCATAGACAAAGCAGCAATGGAGATAAAAGCGAGTCCTTCTTGTACAAAAAAAATTCAATTAACTGCCGCCCCCAGGCGCAGCCTTCAAAACCTCCCAAGACCACCGACCACCATAGCCACAAGGCCCTGCCGCGGCAGGCGTCAACTCCCCACCACTACTCAGTCCCTCCGACCGCGTCGCCCCGAGACTACCACGGGTCCACCCCACGTCGTCACTCCGCTCGTCCTTCGGCTCGTCGAGCCTGTTCGGCGCCGCGGACGTTCGCGCATAGCTCGCGCAGCATTGCAGTCGAGATCAAAGAGGAAGAGAGGAGAGGGTTGCGCGAATTTATAGCGCGGGAGACGGCAGGTTGTCAGCGCGAGGTGCGGGCAGCGCAGGTTGTAGATGAGCAGGACAGGAGGAAGGTGGGGAGTTAGAGGGTTCGACCCGCGGGATGGCATTGTCCTACGTGATTAGGGTGTCCGTTCAAGTGGCGCGCGGTTTTCCGCTATCCACATTGATCCGAGCATCCCAACTACGCGGCCAATCACTTCGCGGGGATAGGATCGAGCTGGGCGGAGGGGAAGACGAAGAGTCCGACACGGGGAAAATGTGCGCAGCAAGAAGGGAAGATGGCGCGGGGATGCAAAGCAAGAAACGGGGATGCGAGACGCGCGAAGAGATCGGAGGTTGGGCGTGCGCGCGCAAAAATTCAAAAAGTCCCAACCGCCCCCGTTCCTTGGTTTTCATACCGCGGCCGCTATTCGCCCGCGCGGGAGTTTTTAACCAAACAAAACGAAAAAGCCGTTTCAAAAAGAAAACAAAAGCAGAAAGAAAGAAAAAACCCTTTCTGGTCGTGTCCGTACTTCGGGGCTTCCGTGGGATTTTTCCTCAGGGATACGGGAAGCCGCGCGGTACGGATCTAAGCTTATCACATCTGTGACACGCAGGGGGTTCCGAAAAATGAGCAATCTCCCGACTGCTGATGTCATCATATCTTGGATGATCGGGCGGCCTCTTCATCGTCAGCTGGCCCGATCATCTTCCTAATCTATGTGGATGCATCCTGCATCCTCCATCGCCTCCTCCCATAGTATACATTCGATTGGGTGGCCCCTTCATTGTCAGCTGGCCCGATCCGTAAGTAAAAAGGGTTTTATTTATTATTTTTTTTTAATTAATTTATTTATTTTATTTTTATTTTTTTTTACACAGCGCGTATCATCGCGCGAGCTTTAGATCCGGAAAAGAAGAAGAAAAAGAAAGAGGTGGTGGTGGTGGAGATGATCATAGGAAGTAATCAATCTCCGGATTGAGAGGGGGGGGAAGAGGAGGGAGAAATGCCGCGAGCGCGGCCAAGTTGGCTGGCACTTCCACTTCATTGAAGTGGTGCTGGACAAAGGAGGGGTAGAGGAAAGCCCCCGGCACATGTGAGAGGACCCGGGGCGCGAGATCGGCGATCGCCCGAATGATTCGTCGTCGCAGCGGCCGATTTCTCGAACCCGTCAGCACCAGATGGGTCTCCGTGTATGGCCTCCGCTCCCGCTTAACCGCCGTGAAGACCAGGATATGGTACATAATGTTGGGCCGCCCGCCGGTCTCGTAAATGAGCATGCCCACCAACCTCGCCGCTATACATCCGTCGAATGGAGGCTGCAAGAACGCCTCCCATGCCGGATGAGAACGCGGCGCCCCCTTGATGGCCTCAAGCCGGATGGTGGCCAGTTCCACCATGTGATCCACCTTGGTTTGATGGACCGTCCGGCTCAGGGGAACTACTAATGTCAATGACCGGAGTATCCCGGGTGGGCTTGCAAAATCGGAACGGTCCTCCAAGGAGGGGGGGTCTGGATGCGGGATATGGAACTCGTCCGAATCCCCCCCCTGTGCCTGATGGCCCGGCTGCATGGCTATTGAGATCGGGGAGGCGGGGCCGCTGAGGTGTCGACTCCCGATGGCCTGTGGATCTCCGCGGTTCTTCGGCGGGGCGGTCCTCCCCCTGTTGGGGCCCGATGATGAGTGTGGCTCTTCTCTCGTGAACCGGATAAACTTCGCACACCAGCGCAGGCTGGACGACCTCCTCGACAGGTCCCACTCGACGGGCCTGAGCTTCCGGCGATGGACTTCGTCGCCGCTTCGGGACGGTTCTCTTTGTCGGTGCCTTCAAGGCCACCGGCTTTGGATACGATGATGGAGGCCGCAGCGGCTTATCTTCGTGCCCGAAGTCCACCACGGACTCCCCCTCACGCGCCAGGTAGTCAGGTATCACCGCCGCGTTATACGATCTGCACGGGGCTGAGGCGGTCCGCAGTCTGAGCTCCAAGTTTTCTTCTTCCGCGGCGATTGCCTGCGCGATGGACAGCAACTCGATGTGAATGAGCTATAAGAGCCCCGGGCGATTCGTTCCGATCCTCCCAAAAGGGTAAAGCGCCACCGTTCCCTCCTTCCGCTCCGGCTTCGGCTTGGAGATCGCGTAGTATACGTAGAGGAGCTCGCCGACGTTATGAACTTCGTGCTCCACGAAAAATGTAAACATGTCCAGCACAAAAAATGTAAACATGTCCAGCAAGTGCTCCCTCCGGAGTCCGCCGCAGAAGTCCTTCGTATGCGGTGAAGCGATGAGTGCCCCTCGCCTGCACTCGCGCCACCGATCTCGCCACCTGGAGGGCGTAATCGCGCAAGAATCTGTACGCCGGCTCCCGCTCGTGCCCGGGCAAGACGGTTAAGTCCCCGGTGAAAGTAGCGATGTTGTGCACAAAGTTCGTAGCCACCTGGATGGCTCGGAACTCGATGAACACTCGCGTGGATTCCTAACCAGGCACGGGCAATATGTCCACATAGACGCCCTCGTACGTTACCCGCTGCGCGAGGAGCGAGTACACCGCCAAGTCAGCAATGCTAGGAGCCGACACGTTCACTTGCTGAATGTCGAAGCGCAGCTGTCGATCGTCGTAGAACCGGTTCCGGAGAAGAGCATCCGAGATTGGCGGCTAGAAGTGCTCGAGCAGTTCATGCTCCTGTTGGCGATGGTTCATCCTGCGAGGCAAGGTCTTCTGCGGATGCCGACAACGCTGATCGAAGAGAAGGGGAAGAAGGAGGCGAGGACGAAGGAGCACGAGAGAGGGACGAAGAAGGTGATTCGGGCAGGAAAGCTGGCCGCACGAGATCTAGCGATTGCCGAAAAGGCCGGAGGGCAGCAGCGTGCCTTGTCAGCGGGCGCCCTTGCGAGTTGTGCCTGGGAACCAGCTTCACGGAGTGCTGGCCTCGTGCGCCAACTTCCGTTACCTCGTAAATGCCTGTGTAGCATGGGTGGATTTTGGAGGAGCGCGCGGATTTCCGTACCTGCACCAAGTCCCCTATTTTATAGCGAGGCAGTGGTCCCGCGGGCGCATGTCGATTTTCGTAGTCGCGGATCTGCCGCTGATGCGTCCGATCTACGGCCTGCTGTCGCCGGCACGCTAACGGGGGATAGACCCTAGCCATTAAGTCCATAGAGTGGCGGGCCTTATCTCTGTGCTGAGCCCGTGTTTCTCTAACTTCCGTACCTACGAAGGGGGACAACTGCACCCGAGGGACACTATTGGTTCTCAGTTGAAAGGGGGACACCCTAGTACTACCATGTGGGGTAGCCCAATAAATGGCTAAGATGTGGTCGACAATGACAGGCCAGGGCCGGGTGCCTCCCACAGTGATATTCCGTCTAAGGGCGGTCTTAATCAGTCAGTTCGCATTCTCTACCAGGCCGTTGGCTTGGGGCCAATGCCCCGGCGAGTAGATAATCTTAACGTTTGCCCTGACTAGGTGACGTTCTACTTCGCCTTGAAATTCCGACCCATTGTCCATGTGTACCTCTTCTACGTCTAGATGCATGCACAAAAATCGATTTACGTACCAGGCTACCTCCTGCGAATTCCGGCTGGTCATAGGGTACGCCTCGATCCATTTCGAAAAATGATCGACRGCCACTAAAAGAACATTGAGCTCTCCCTGATCGACGGGACCTCTCGAAACGTTGATATCCGTCGTGTCGATGCTAACCCTCTGAAAGGGGCGCTCTACACGAGTGGGCACCATCGTCCGAGGCATCTGTACCGGCGCCTTGTCCGCCGCGTAGGCCGGGCAATTCTGGACGGTGTATTTCACATCTTCGCGAATTCCCGACTAGTACCATCCGTTCTTTTTTATGGCTTTTTACGTGTACTTGACCGCGAAATGGACCGCATCCCCTTCATGAGCGGCTCGTGTCCAGTCGAACCTAGCGAGAGGGTGTGGAACCATCAACCAGCTAGACCCTCCGTCATCATCGACCTTTCGTTTTTGTAACGTCGGTCCCTGCCAGCGATAGTCCTGCGCCCGCTCCGTGACTCTCCGCCGCTCAGCTTTGGTAAGTTCTGACAGCGAGTCGCCTGACAGCCTCCGTAGCAACAGAAGGTCCGTCCAGACTTCTGCCCGGCGGGCACTTGGCGCAAATCCGTCGGCTGTTCTGACGTCCAGATACCGCTTCTCGGTAGGGACTTGGTCCGTTCTACCGTTGGGACAGACCCATGTCTTTTCACTTTGGTACCTAACGCACTGTCCGTGAGATTTGACCGTATGACACTGACTACACTGTACCCATAAAAGAAAACTGGGCCCTCTCGGATGTGACCCTTCTTGGTCCGGGACCATAGGCAAGGTACAGAAGAAATAGGGACTTAGATGTGTTTCAGGGGACGAGTAGGGACTAGACGAGAGAGTGAGGGTGTTGGATGAGGGCAAAGAGATAGCGTCCGCCATCTCCGGCGAAACCTCCATTCCGGACTCAAGCGTCGTTCTTGCGCAGCACGTGTAGCTTCCCGTAGTGTGGT
This sequence comes from Chara braunii, assembly GCA_003427395.1. Taxonomy (NCBI): domain Eukaryota; kingdom Viridiplantae; phylum Streptophyta; class Charophyceae; order Charales; family Characeae; genus Chara; species Chara braunii. The sequence continues at coordinate 2,599,358 of BFEA01000055.1, forward strand.
TTCGTCGCCGCGACTTCTGGCCTCCACGGAATGAGTCGCTCATTGGCGGGACACTTGTTGGGCGGCAGGAGGCGCGTCAATCCATCGTCGTTACCATGCTGCCGCGTGGCACAGTGGCGGATGTCGAAGTCATTGTCTAGCAAACGCACCGCCCACCTGCCCAGCGTCCTCGTGTAGTACGTGTTGTTGCGTAGGGACAGCAGCGGCTGATGATCCGTTACCAGCACGAATTTCTGGCCGTAAATATACGGTCGGAAATGCTGGATCCCCCACACCACCGCCAGGCATTCGCCTTTGCACGTTTCGTAATTAGCCTGCGTCGGGCTCAGCGTCTTAAACGCATACTCAATGACGTGTTCCCTTCCGTCCGCCCCGTGCTGAGTCAGCACCGCCGATATCGCCTGAGGCTGTCAGTCGGTGTGCAGTGTGAACGGTCTTGTCGGGTCAGGACGCGCCAGCACAGGAGCAGATGTCAGAGCCTCCTTCAACGCCCGAAACGCCGCTTCACATTTCGGCGTCTAGAGCAGCTGTTCTTCTTTCTTCAGCAGGTTCATGAGGGGCTTCGCTATACCGGCGAACCCCTTGATGAAGCGTCGGTAATAGGATGCCAGGCCTAGAAAAGCCCGAACCTGGGTGAGTGTAACCGGCGCCGGGGTGTTTTGAACTGCCGTCACCTTCCTCGGATCAGGTTTTAGTCCATCGACCGTGACGATGTACCCCAAGAATGAGATCTCCGACAAGAAGAACTCGCTTTTCTCCAAGGCCACTTTGAACCCCGCATCCTTTAGTGCATGCAAAACCCACTCAATGTGTTCCATGTGGTACTCGTGTGTTTTTGAAAAGACCAAAATATCATCCATGTACACAATCACGCATAAATTAATCAGGGGCTGGGTTAGTCGGGTTTTGTTAACGAACTCAGTGAAGGCCATATTCATGGCCCGCTGAAACGCTGCAGGGGCATTACAAATTCCCATGGGACATCGGACCCATTGCCACGTGCCCTAAAATAGGACAAAAGCGGTTTTGGGTCGGTCCTCCGGTCGGACTGCGACGTGGTGAAAACCGTGTCGGATATCGAACTTGGAAAAGACTCGGGCGGCCCCGATAGCATCTAGCAAATCATCGATTCGCGGCAAGGGATACACATCCTTGGTAGTGATAGCGTTTAATTTCCGGTAGTTGATACATGCCCGGACCGAACCATTTCGTTTTGGCACGAGGACCACGGGAAAAGACCACGGTCCCAGCGATGGTTCGACCCACCACAACCGCTTGAATTCCCGTACCCTTTCCAACGCCAGCTATCTCTCCTTAAGGGAATATCGGTACGGTCGGCAATGTATCGGGGCGTGATCCCCGATATCAATCGCGTGTTGTATCAAAGGGGTTAGCCCTATGTCGTGGTCCTGAATACTGACGACCTCAGGATAGGCCCGTATAACCGCCAGGAGGAGGCGTCTGTATTCATCCGGAACACGGGTTGGTAACTGAACTTCCACGGTTCCCCCAGGAAGGGAGACCGTCGTCGTAACCGTGGGGACCGCCGCGCTGGCCTCGAACGAGGCCCCAAACAAAGAGTTATCGGTTTTCGCCGAAAGGACAGTCGCAATAAGTTGACTGTCCGCCGGACTCATCGGCTCTCTTTCCATGTCACTGTCACTGTCCAGTTCAGGTTCGGCCGAGGGTTCTCCCGAAAAGGCCTGCGTTTGTTCCCTCGGTCCCCACCGATATTCCCTGGTTCGGGGTTGAAACGACACCCCCTCTTTCAAGAGTATCGCGACTTTTTCATTCGTGAGTAGGGGCCGTGGAGGTCGAAAAGACAAATCGCACAGCCCCCTTAGCTCGGTATATCTTTCAGGTAGGGGGACCGTCCTGAGATATAAGGACGCAGGGGGTTCCGAAAGGTCAGCTATTCGGGACACCCTCAGAAGGGGTTCCCCCTGCACCACGGAGGAGAACGCGTGCGACCAATTAGACTTGCTCCGGACTATTTCCAGGGGTTCTCGCCGCCAAGAATGCCGCCACCGATCCTGAACTCGGATCGGGTATCGGTCGGGTACATCAGTCTCGTCGGTTTCCGATGAGGCTTCATTTTCATTTAGTGACAGGCGTCGGATCATGTTGATTTGACGGGCTTTCATGGTGATTCGAGGCGCCGGCTGGGTGCGCATGCGCACCGCGAGTCTCATTGGTATCGTTTGTGGTTTGGGGTGGGCCAATGTGAGCACCACCTTACAGCAGTCAAAGTGCATTCGCGCTCCGACCGCCGCCTGCCACGGAATGCCTAGCAGAACATCATACGCCTGTACATCCAGTACGATTGCGCCGCACAAACAATGCACCCGCCCTACCCATATAGGTACGTTCATTATTCGCCCTTTACAATGAATACTGTCTTCCAAAGCGGATATATACAGTTCATCCGGTCGGAGGGGCTGAACCTGTCCTTCCCTTCCCAATTGTTTCGTCAATCTCCAAGAAATGACGACCGCAGACGATCCCGAGTCTAGGATGGCGGCCGAGGGATTTCCCCAGACCTCGCAGTCACACTTTACGCTTTTTCAGGTTATAGGATAGGCTCGGAGGAATACCTCGGGTTTTTTCGAGGCAGAGTCTACGGTCAGGATCATTCCTATCCGGTCGGCTTCGTGCACCTTTGAGGTCGAGGGCTGCGACTCCTCGTTTGTGGGTAGGTCCCGTAGGACTGTCTTTTTGCCCTTTCGACTTTCCTCGAATCGGTCTGTTTTTGAGGCATCGTTCGATCAAGTTTTCGTTAGCCGCGTCAAAAATGGTTAGCAGATAGGGAATAGGGACGGGGATCCGAAGATCCAGAGCCTTCAAGACATCCAATACGTCGATATGGCCATCCTTGTATTCAGGACCAGGCGCCGCAAGGTCTTCAAACCCTGGTCGCCACGACCCGAGGTCGCTTTCCTCAGTAATCCGTTGGACGTGACGTATCACTCCGATGGTCCCGAGTTCGAACATCGCCGCAGCCATGTATTCATCGGGCCCTATCTCGGTGGCCGCAGGGGTCACCATCTCCATTGCCCCAGTATCCATCACTGTGGCTACCCTCCCCTGTCCTCCAGCGGTGGGAGCAGCCAGCGGGATTTGGGAAGGTCCAGTGGGCCCCGCGGGCCCACTCTGAGTTCGAGGTTTTGGACAATCTTTCGCAAGATGGCCTGGCTGATTACAATTATAACAGCGCAGGGGCGGGACAGCCCCGACCACGGCCGGTCTGGTCATAGGGGCCCCGGCGGCCATAGCCGCCTGTTGCCGTTGTGCGGCGGCTATGCGTTGTCGCTGCAGACTTTGAACAAACTCCGTCAACGGGGCCACTACTGTAACTAGTTGGGCCGCGACCTCTTTCATGGAAGCTTCTTCCTTGCCCCGACCTTTTTGAGCTTGCCCGGAGCGACGGGAGGCCGGAGCAGAGGACGAAGCTTTCCGATCCGAGCCTTTTTTTGCCGGACCCAGCCCGAAGCGATCTTCGAACATTCGTGTCGTAGCGGAGTAGCTATTGCGTCGAACACCCGAAGGGTTGTCTTCGTCGGATTCTGAGTCCAGGCCTACATCGTAATTTTCCTTTCCATACTTAATGGGTACTGAATTAGCTCCGTCAAGGTATGTTCTATAGGGTTGCATTTCTTGCGGATCTTTTTACGCAGGCGAGAATCTGACAATCCTCTGACGAAATCAGTCCGTACCATTTTCTCGTCCACCCCGGAGCGTTCGGCCAAGTACGTTAAGCGTTCAGCATATGTAGCCAAGGTCTCCCGAGGCTGCTGCGTGTATTCCTTTATTAAACGGAGGCATTGACCTGGTGCGATGTGATCAAATCCATCGGGAAATTTCCTCTGGAAGGCTGCCCAATTAGTGAAGGGGTTATGTCCATACCACTCAAAAGCGGTTCCGGCTAACCTTCCGGGAATTCATTCTCGGAGCAACTGATCCGACCAGCCCTGGGCTTTCAAGGCAGCTAGCCAGGTGAGAGGGTCGGTGTCATCTTCGGAAAAAATGGGAACTTCGAAGGGAGGAGGTACGAAATACTTGAGATGATCGGCCATCCCCGCATGGTTGTCGTCATCGTTTGCACCCCCAATCCCGGGTTCAACCATCGCGGGAGGCGGACCTCGAGCCCGACCTCTCGCTCGATTCGGATTGCTTTTCGCGGGCCTCCGTCGACGGGGAGCCAGCCTACTCAAAAAAGTGAAAAATCTAATAAAAAGATCAAAAATAAAAACTTTAAAACAGGGTAATCGTCGTAGGAAAACCTCGGAGCCCAAGCGAATCAGCTCTGATACCAACCTCACGCCCCCTCGCGGCTTCCCGTACGGGGTCGCCGATCAGAGTTCTTGGAGGGGCGTGGCCGAGGATTTTTTGCCGTAGGTGTTGAGTCTCCCGGACGGAACGGGAGGCTCTCGTTTCGTGCCAGAGGTTACCCCGGAGTCGAACTGTCGTCGCGAAATCCCGTGGGGGTAGGATCGCTCCGAAACGACAAAATCAGAAGGGTTTCCGCGAAAATGAACTGCTGTCGTGCATCAGGACGGGAAAAGGCATCAAGGGGAGAGGGCCATGGGGGCGGAAGACAAAACTTCGGCCGTCAGGGGTTTTGGGGGATAGGTGGTGGGTTCGAAGCCTTCAGGCCTCGTCCTCGGCCTCATGAAGTGACCGAACCATCGGGTTTTTTGCTGTAGAGAGGGTTGGTTCGAGGACTTCAAGCCTCAGCGTCGGACTCACAGAGTCCACGCGGAAGGTTTCGGGAGGGTAAAGCGGCGGGAGGACTCGACGGCATCCGAATTCGAAATTGCGCGGGCAGCGCCCCCGCACTACGGGAAAGCTCGGGGAAACGTGTCGCTCCCTCGTAACCCATGACCAGCCGTCGCCAAGAACACGAGTCCCCCTTACGACAGCAGCGACAATCAAACTCCGGCCGCCACGGGGCGTGAGCGGTCGACCAGGGCAACACCGTCAAACCGGTATAAGGCAATATTAGAGTCGGGGAATCAAAACGCTCAATCAAGACAAACCCGTTCCCCCTTATATCACAAGCCCGAGGCGGGTCTCACCAGCACACTTGCTCCGTT
>BFEA01000055.1:2631201-2643717 GCA_003427395.1 Chara braunii
TTTTTTTTTTTTCTTTTTTTTTTTCGTCTTTTTTTTTTTTTGATTTTTTTTAAATCCTTTCAAAGGTTTCAAGATCTACAACCCAATATTTGTTTTTGTTTTTTTTGGTTTTTTTTTTGCCCACAAATCACCGTCGTACGGCCGCCGTCCGTATAACCGTACGGTCGTCCGTCCGTCCGTACGTACGGGCCGTACTGAAACCCCCCGTACGACGTACGGGGGACGACATTGGTCGCAGTGATGGCGTACTATGTAGTACCCATATTCATACAATCCTCGTTAATCTCGTAGGTCGCGTTCGACACTCTAGTGTCGGCTTACACGCGCCTTGAGGGTTAATCTCTCGACGCTGGACAGTCGCCAAGTGCGGTTGAAAACCACACCCTTTTCTGCACCGTGCAGAGAGTGGGTGGTACACAGGTTCATACCTGTGGTGACAACCGTTTCTTATTGCCCTGGAGACCAGCTCCATCATCAAGGGTCTAGAGAGAAGTGAAGGGATTTGACTTTGACGGCTGCCACGGACTACAACGTCCAACTATGAAAATTTAACAAGCAAAAAAATCACTCAATAAAAAAAACAGGCATCCCAATACCCAGATATCAAATCAGGACTCGAGATATCAATAAAAAAAAAAAATGAAAACATAAACCCATCAGATATGTAGATCGTGCAACACATGGTTGTCATTCTCACTGCCTCCAAAGTATGACCCATATACCAAGCTCCAAAATACTAACCTGCATGAAACACAGGCACACACAATAGCCACATTGCCATACACCAATGTGGTCAACTTTATTGTTCCCTGTAACTCGCACCACGCCTCACACACTCAAGCCCCAGTCATAGTTCAACCTTCCATAAATCTCATAAACTCTTCATAATGGTCATTAAAAGAAGTTTGGTTAAAACCCTCAAAGAAACATATCAAATCTCAGGGCTGAGGCAATCAAGATGAGGTACAGGTGTAAGCAAAGTTGTGTCGTGAGCCGACAAGTCGGCGATCAACCAACCGACCTGTTATCAGTGATAACAGAAGATGATCTTCGTAGGATCAAGCTGAAGCTAGTCAAAATCCTGAATCGAATGTCCAAAGAAGACATGTATCATACGACAAGTCATTGCCCAAGCTAAATCGTCAATGCACGGAGATCAAACCCCATGACACGTCCTCACTTAAGACTCTCTCCTGATAGTCAAGCCTAGGTCTACCTCTAAGCTAGTGCCCAAAAGAAAGGTAGACCTATGGTTAAATCTCCCCCATATAGAGTGGATCGCCAGAGTCACCACCTGTCAAAATATAATCTATCTCCTCTAAACTAAGAAAATTTCGGCAGCGCTTCTCGTAGGAAAACTGTCTTTCCAGAATTTATACCAGCCTAAATATGAAAACAGAAATAATCTTCAACCTTCCAAAGTTAAATTTTGTCTAACTCCCTGAGTTAGTAAAAATTTGAGCATCACTCCCTTTAGAAAATGGAACTTCCCTAATTTTTACTAAGCCATGTATAAGATTCAGACAGGTCGAACTTTGAAAAGTCAAAATTTGATCACCTCCTTGGATTTGCAAAAATTTCGGCAGTGCTTCCCGTAGAGAAAGTAGCTTGCCAAGATTTATACAAAGCCAAATACAAAGAATAAACCCAGAAAATGCAAGAATTGACACAAGTAAAAAATTAATTCAGAAAATGCAGAAATTGAAACTAACTCCTATCGCTCTAGCACGTGGTGAACAACTAAAGCTATCAACCTGAAAACTCAGACCAGGTAGTCGTCTCACTCAGTCACATGCAGACCAAACCACAAAGGTAAGTACTCTCACCAGCCCAAAGGTTAAACAATAGTTCATAGTCTTTCAGTGATTTAACCATTTATACCCTGCTTACATAGGGTGTTGAGTTTGGTCATTCGTCTTAGAAACAATGTCAACTTTTTGCCTTATTTATACACGAACAAGTTGCACAACTACGTTTCTCTTCATTGGGCACATGACTAAGTCATTCATCTTAGAAACAATGCTTAGCTGCCCTGATCCGTTTAAATAGCCAAGTTATATATAATTATCTGAACTTGAATCTTTCAAAGCGAGCATAGGACTGAGTCATTCGTCTTTAGAAACAATGTTCAGCATGTCCCAGTTACCTTCAATTATAGTTCTTAGTTATACTTTCTTAGTTTGTGATAAGGCTATAGTCAGACCATTCGTCTTAGAAACAATGTCTGGCTAGCCTTGTTCTTATAAACATATAAGTATAGAAATATAGAAAGTCCTATTCCTTTGTTCACATTATAATCTTGTAGCTTCAGACGTAGACCATTCATCTTGGAAACAATGTCTAGTTTTTGGCCTGACCTCCATCGGAACAAAACAAAAACTTAAACATCTTCAATCAGGCAAACCTTAAGAAACAAACACAGCAACCGGGCCATTCATCTTAGAAACAATGTCTGGCCCTTCAGAAAATAGTCAAATAAACATAGCAGTCAGGTCATTCGTCTTAGAAACAATGCCTGACCCCACAAGACTCGTTCAGACTCAAGCAAATTGCCTTCCTCCCAGCCTTCCCCCCGATGCAACCCTTTGTTACGATCTGCTTTCAGACAGACAACAAAATTGAAACTGCCATTGCACATACATTCCTTTACTTAGTCTGGATTGTGTCCTGAAAGTCAAACGCAAAGTCAAATACAAGATGCACGCAATACACTCAGTCAACGCATAGAGAGAAGTATAGATAGGGGTTATAACTGGGTTTATAAAGGGAAAGCAAATGATTACCTTCAAGTTGTTTGCCTCCAGAACTCTTCCTGAGTTCCGGCAGAGCTCCCCCAATCGGTCGGCTGACTCCCCATAGAGTCTTGTTGCGGACCTACAGGTTGCAATCCCACCTGCCGCCTTCCTCTCGTAACCAGGATTAGACTTAGAGTAAGAAGGATAGAGAGAGAGGTTTCAGACGCTTGAGATACAAGAGGGGGACAAACTCAATTCTCAGGAGAGGGCCTCGTTATCTTCCATCGCCTGAGGGCCCCGCAATGGCAGCCAGAATACACAGCCGCTGGTCAACTGAAGTCAAAATACCAACTGCTGACCCCTTGGCGACACTCCGAATTGCTGCAATACTCCCCTTTGCATAGGCTGCCCACTCCTCCAAGCAACACCGCGTTGACTCCCCTTCGCAACCCGATCACCAAGTATACTATCCATTGGTACGCTGCACCTTCGTAGTCGGCCTGCTACCATTCTATGTTTGATGGGACAATCAGCCTGCCACCTACCAAGCAACCCTCCAAGCCCGCTAATTGCTTCTTACTCTCCGCGTCCGACGAGATGAGCACAGTCTTGCCCAGGTAAGCCTTCAGCCTGTAGCCCCCTTCGGTAAGTACTCGTGTCCCGCTGTCACTCCTCCGTTACCTGAGCCTGTGGCAAAGGCACCGGCCAGCAGGTAAGTTGCAGTCTCTGCGTTTTTGCCCCTCACCCTTTAGACAACAGGTAAGTCTGTCTCTCCATGGCTGTCCTGTTACCGCACGGACCTCTCCCTTCATGCAGCAACAAAGTCCACTACAAGATCACTGTATTCACAGTAACGCACTGTGGAAGTTTTTTAGAAGGGCCGCATGATCAACTCAATGGCTGTAGCAGAAGCAGCATTCAACAGCAATGGTCGCATTGAGCACCGTGCATAGCACTGAACTGCGGAGCACAATAGCAACAGAGGTTATAGTAAGGCAGCAACATTAGCAGCCCTTGCAGCAGCACGAGCAGCCTCTCCTTCTTGGTGCTCAATGCTCGAACTATGACTGTTATACAGCCTAGCAGTCCCTGACCCTGACCTCTCTTAGCCACAGCCAGATCGAGAGGAGGGTGAGTCTGGCTGCAATGGCAGCCCAAGTTCGGCCCCAACAGGTAAGCTCCTATCCTCACGGCCCTTCACGCTATTCTCATCGTTCGGAGGAGCATCGCATCGACTAACCGGTGAGTTTTCGGTCCCATGTTTACTCTCCCGCCACTCTGTATGGCGAGATGTACAGCGTACCAATCAATAATTGAACTCTTAAGCCCTCGCTGCCCAGTTTTAGTAAGAAGTGCGCTGCTTCGGCCAGTATGCCAATCTTCTGTCTGCGGTTGGCTGCCTTTCATTCCACTCCGCCCGCTGATCCCTTCAAGGTACGTATACTCCTACTCTCTCCCTGCTACGTTCGCAAATAGCAGCGGCAACGGTCAGCAACACCCAACTGCAAATAAGCAGCTCGCGAACGAACCTTCCACCGGGCTGCAGTCAAGTGCGTGCTCCTTCAGCTCTGTGATCGGCCCTCTTTCCCCACCATGCGTTGATCCCTCTTTCTACGGTTCTCTCCCATCTGTCTTCTGTCATCCCGAGTTCAAATGAATCTTTCGGCAGAATACGAGAGTATACATTGCTTTCCGACGAGAGCGTAGGCAGGTAGGGGAGCACTAGTCCTTTCTATAGGATAAGCCGAAATCTCCCATTGACCATCTGCGAAGTCCCTCGTGCACAAGGTCGCAGGTTGTAGCGCCCATTATCCCGCACGAGCCGAATGCATCTCCCGCTAAGACCCGGGAAGACACATGCCAGATTTCAGCCTTCTCCTCCCTACTCCTCTTCTCCCCGTATCCCTCGTATCTCCCTACCATTCCTCTCCCCGTATCCCTCGTATCTCCCTACTCTTCTTCTCCCTGAGAGTAAGGTCGCAATAAACCCTTCGCTAGAATGCGGAAGGGTGCGCTGCCTCTCCTCGGTTTATTAGACGAGCAAATCTACCTCCAAAACACGACCAGATTCATTCAGTGCTTCGCCGTTTCACCCTCAGTGCAGCCTATGGATCGCATAGCACCGAATCTGCACCCTCACTGCAGAATCCAATCACACCATTGAACTTGCGATCCTCCAAAACCTCTATTCAACCTTTTAGCTCGCTCGTTTTCGTCCATAATCGGGCAAGATCCGTTGTTCTTTCCTCCCTTCCTCTCCATTCCTCCATAGCTCCTCGCAGCCTACTTCTCGTCTAACTCCTATTCTATTGGTCTAACACTCAAACTAAGCCCACCATTACACTCGTGGCCTCGAGGAACTCCCGAAACGTGCCTTCATCTCCCGTTTTCAGTAAGAAACGGGAGAGATAAGTACTTTTAACTTTTCTTCCTCTTCATCTCCCGCCATCTCGGCGCACAACCCTTTCTACTAACTTTCACCTCAATCTAACCTCATAATCGAGGTCGCCTTACCAAAAAAAAAACATCTCGTTTCTTCCCTCACTCGATTTCATCGAGAATGGATCGAGCTCTCTGTTGTCTTGTCTCCCATAGTCGAACCTTCTCCGTCTTCACTTTCGAACGCACCCGGCATAGGCGCCCGTCCGGGTTCACTCCTCTTCCCCCCTTTCTACTCAACTTCGCCCGTCGTCCCCTCACTAGCACACGCCGCCCTGCTGCCCTACTAGTATCTGCCCGCTGCCTGCGCATGCACCAGGCGTCGACATCCGGTCGATTGCGGCCCACAGCGCACAGTCCTCCAGCCGCTCTACTACGCTAGCGCCCGTCACACTTCTACCGGTACTCTTCGCCTGCTGCGCTATCTGCCCTGCTCGCTGCCTGCTTGGCGCTGTCCGGCCAGACCCGCCACCCGCTTGCTTAGAACTGTATCGTTGGTCATCCGCGAGTGGCATTGGGCAGAAACTGCCTTAGTGCTCACCGGGGAAGGGGACCTGAGGAGAGGCACAGCAACTGGCCCATGGGAGAAGCCCGACCCTGGTACCACCGGCTGGCACCTAGCCGGTATCGCCCACCTTCCTGGACGATCTCAACGGTGACCCAGCGCCCGACGGCGTCTTAGCGCAGTGGCCCCTCTCTTACTGCTTCCGCCAGTCACGAGTGAAACTCCAATGACAACCAGCCTTTGGCTGGCCCCGCCGAAAAGGCTCGGCCACAACGCTTCCGGCTGTCCCGTGGCCGGCATCACTCACCCGCTACAGCAGGTGTCGCACGTACTGTTAAGGGCAGTTCCCGCATATTCCCCCAGTTTGGAGGCTTAAGCACGAATGTGGCTGCTACGGGGTTCCCCGTAATGCTACCAGGAGTTAACCCCGGCGCAGTCACTAACACGGTTTGTGACCCCGCTTCAGGCAATCCCGCAAATACAACATGCCCCACGCAACCTTACCGCAATCTGTAGCGTGAGGCTTGGTGACGGGGTCGCGGTGCGGACCTTGGTGGTAGTAGCAAATATTCAAATGAGAATTTTGAAGGCCGAAAATGGGGGTGGGTTCCGTGGAAGCGGTGACTGCAGCCTGTATCGCTGTGGGCCTCTGCCTGGCGCCCCTTGTGCACAGGCAAGCTCACTACCACGCGGGATCCCACAAACATGCTCATATTCAAGTCTCTCACAGCAGACCGTGGCGGGCGGACGGTGCGCCTGCGGCCCGCGGAAACCCCCGTTACTCGACTTCCTCCCGCACCGTGGGCCAACCCAAAGGACGTGCACCCAAAGTTCTCGACTGCCGTGTCGGCCATCCGCACCCGGCAATACCGTATCGGAGCCAGACGAGTCGGCCCCGACGTCGGTCTCGGAACCGTCCATCGAGTCAAAGCAATAAAAATAAAACTAAGAGTTGAAATAAAATAAAAATACTTAAGAATAAATATAAACTCGTGGACCACCGCGTCCGGTTGCCCCCGTCGTCGACATAGCGCTCGCGCCGCTCATTTGGGCGGGACACAACTCTCACCCCCAAGTGCGCCGTCAACTCCAAACGAGGTCGTACCGGCGTGACTTGCGAGAAACTCGCCAAATACCCTTGTAAGGGTATTTGGTACGACAACGCTGCTCTCACGATCCCCTCCCTCTCACCGGTGGTCCCCTGTCCCCTCATCACAACCCATCTCTCCCCCCACATCCCACCATGTCTACATCTCTTCCTCCGCTACCCACGGATGGGGCCACAACTGAGGAGATCGTCGCGGCGCTCTCCATCTCTCAGGCACCCACCCACCCGACGGTCCAAGGTCAGCACTTTGTGGACCCCACGGACCTTTGCGTTGCTCTTGCGTCCGTTCTTGCACCTCTGCAAGCGCAACTCGTTGCTCTTGCACCCTTGGAGAGGCAAGTGAATGCGCTCGCCCTTGAAGTTCACCGCCTCAAGGGTTCTCCTCAACGCTCTCCCCATCGCTCTCCCCACCGCTCTCAGACTCCATCCCCTACCGGCTCAGAGTCCGACTCTCCACGACTCCAGAGACGGAGACGTGGTAGTTCGTCCTCATCCGCGGGCTAGGCCCAACAATCCCCCTCCGCAGTGGTGAGTGCTGCTGCCGCTCAGACCATACCGTCTGTTGCGGCACACCCATTGGCCCTCGCCGCCCCCGCCGCCCCTGCCGCTTCGGCCACTGCTGCATGTGTTGTCGATCTTAAGCGTCACATCACAGTCCGAGATATAATTTCACCCCCGCCGCCCCCGCCGCCCCTCCCACTCTCACAAATTTCACCCCGTTCCTCCATGACCGTTACGACATTCTCCACGATGAGATTAACGTTTTAGATCGGGTCACACAAACTTAGTGGCGCGGGTCCTCTGCCTAAGTCGATCTTAAGCGTCACATCACAGTGTTTCAGGGCGCCCGCCTCACACTCCTACCTTAGGTCCTTTTGACCAACAGGTTCGTAGTCAATCTTTCGACTGACTACCGCATCAAGATCTGGCGACAGAGCTTCGCATCCTCAGAACAGGCCTACGAGGCTGCTCGACAGTACCAAAATATGCGGAGCCGCTTCTCCGACGCCAAATCTTCTTCGCGATCCACCACCGCCGTCATCCAGTTACACGACACCACGCGCGGTTGATCCTCCTTCGCCGACCACTTTTGATAACCAGCTCGACCTGGAGCATCATCCTCTCAGCGCTAAAGTTCTATAGAGTACAGCGAGGACGCCTCGACCGAGCTTGACCCTACCCTTAGGGACGCCCCCGAGGACATCGAGCTCCGAGATGTTATCGAGTATCACTTGGATGACGACACTGCCCCGGTGGCCGAGCGCCTGCAGATGACCATGTCCGTTGTGGGTCGTGCACGCAGTTGGGTTGCACAGGCTGGCGCCCTCACGTTCGTGGTTCCTCAGATGAACCTCCCGCAGGGTTTGGTCCCTCCTCGCGGAGCTCTATCTCCTTAGGAGTGTGCCGCCCTCGAGGCCTGTCGTGGCTGTCTTCATTGCCGCCACAGGATGGAAACACCTCCTCACGGTGTTCATACCATGCTGTCGTGAATTGACACTATGCTGACATCTCTCATTAGCGCCGCTCTTAGTCCCCCGGCGGCCCCACCCAACCAGCCCCACCCAGCTAGCCACGGTGCAGTGTACCGTTGAGGTCTCGCACGTAGGCGACTTCCCGACCACCGAGTCGCGGTTTGCCCTCTTGGTTACCCCACCAGAGAATCCTCAGGACACGACAGACGCAGTTCCCTCTGCCTCGCCGTCTGTGGAGGTATCGTCTGCCTCACAGCAGACTGCCGCATCTAGTCCTTCCCCTCTGAGACTTCCAACGCGTCGCGCTAGTCGCACAACTCGTTGTAGTGCTCAACTGACGACTCGCGATGACGTTGTGTCATCTCTCCAAGATTTGAACATTCTTCAGGCTCATCAGGAGCGACTCACGATACACGTAAATGTCCTACGTCATCTTCTCGCTATGTTCTCTGACCCTGATCGCACTCGTGACCCGCCCCATCATCCCTATTCGCTTGGGAATATCTATGAGGGTGTATTGCGCCTTATGGGACTCCGGCTCAAAGGAAGATTTCATTCACCCTCGCGTGGTTGAGGAAGCTCGTCTAACTACCGCCGAGTTTTGCTCTCCTATTTCCGTTACCCTCGAAGATAACAAGACACAGCCCTTCTTCGATCGGATGGTTCCTGACCTCCAGTTCTCCCTCATTGTCCAGTCGTCGGATAATACCCAGGCGCCTCGGCTCTATCATCCCTCCGCATACTTCGGCGTGCTGGAGACTGGGTACGACTTTATCCTTGGCACTCGCCGGTTTCGTGGCGCAGAGGCCGAATGGGCGACCAAGATACCCGCTCTCAAAACAAAGTGCGGTCAGACCCATCGAGTCCCCTTCATTGGAACCACGGAGGACACCCCTCCCGACCTCCGTCCCCAGGATCCTTGTCCCTCTCGGTCCCACCCAGACATCACCTTAACTTCTCCTCGCTAGTTTGGTCACTTCATACGACAGGAGGACGTCATATTGTACTCAATGAACGTCGTGGATCTTCTTCACTATGATCCACTGTGTCTCGAGGTTGAGTTCACCTCATTGGAGTACGCTTTTCCTAAGCCTTCCTCCATCTTCGCCGCTCTTATCCTCACATCCGTCCGTCAGCGTACGGATACCCCCTCGACGTCCCAGGTCCCTACGCCGTTCACTGCCGAGTCCACCTATACGTCTCGTGCCGACGCAGACGTTGAAGAACTCAGGCATCTCACGGCCGACTTAGATCCCGTCGTTCGGAATTTGATTCGAGAGTATCGCGACATTTTCCCACTGTATTTCTCATACAGCGGGATCATTTCGATGCGTGGTGTTGAGCATTCTTTCCAGCTCGTGTCTGACTATCGTGTCCACCATCAGGCACCCTACCGACTCTCGATTTCACAGACGACGGAACTCAAGCGTCAAGCGTCAACTTGAGGAGCTCCTTCGACTGGGTTTCATTAAACTCAGTAACCCCCATTGGGATGCACCCGTCCTCTTTGCTCGTAGAGCGGACAAAATTTTTCGCCTCTACATTGACTACCGTGGCCTTAACCGTTACACATGCCTCACGCGAATGAGCTGTTTGACCGTCTGACAAGCAACCGCTTCTTCACGAAGATCAATTTTCGTAGCGGTTACCACCAGATCTGCGTAGCCACAGAGGATCAGCCGAAGACCGCCTTCCAGTCGCGCTTCGGCCACGACGAGTTCACGGTGATACCATTCGGCCTCACCAATGCATCCGCTACCTTCGAGACGACGATGAATGATATTTTCAAGGACATCTTGGAAGAATACGCACTCGTATACCTGGACAACATCCTGGTCTACAAACATACGTTAGAAGACCATCTCAGACACCTTCGCGATGTCCTACATCGCTTACGCAAGCATGACTTTTATGCCTACGTCCTTACCTACACCCTCCCCCTCTGCGAGGACGCCTTTCTCGCCCTCAAGAAGACAGTGACTTGTGCGCCGGTGTTTCGCCGGCCCGATTTTGATTGTCCCTTGATCGTCACCACTGATATGTCATATTTTACAGTAGGAGTTGTACTTTCTCAGGTGTTTCCCTCTTCCCCCGATTCACCTTATCCCCATATTCCTCTTTCCGCCCCCCTTCATGCTGACATTGTTTCTCGACTGATGCCTATCCTCCCACCACTTCCCTCCACTTACAGTCCTTCCGTCACCTATTCCCCGACCATCACGGAGGATGGGACTGTCGAGGCTCGWGCTGGGGATTGCCCGATCGCTTTCTACTCCCGTCAATTACTGTCTGCCGAGATAAACTACACTRCCGATGAACGTGAGGTTCTCGTAGTAGTTTATGCTACGCGACATTTGCATCATTACCTGCACGGGGCGCCTTTCACGGTGCGCACGGACAACTCAGTTGTCTAGGCTTTCCTCACAAAGCCCAAGCTTTCCCCTCGACAGGCACGCTGGTGGCGTGATTTATCTGAGTTTAGTTTGACCACTCAGCCCATCAAGGGTGACCGATGCCTTGTCCCGCTGTTCTGATCACAATCAGGAACCCATCTATCTTGCTGCCATCTCCATCACCACTCTTGATCAGTCAGTGATCAACGCATATCGCACTTAGTACCGCCACTGCCCCGATTATCGCGTCATCCACGCAACACTGCCAACCCTGAATTTCACTGCGCTCCTATTTTTGTCGAGCCTGGGTCCCACTCCATTTTCTTTATGGTACTCTCACGAGAAAAAAAAAAAAAAAAAAAAAAAAAATTGCGGCCTTGAAACTCACAAAACAAGGAAACAAGGAAAAGGAAACAAAGCTCTGGCTGTGATTGCAATTGAATAAATTCTTGGAAGTGGTAGTGTGGATGTGCCCTCAGTGAGGGCATTTCAGCCCCGTGGTCAGGTTGGCAGATTCCGGAAACACAAAACAAGAAAAAAAAAACAGAAACACAATCCTCTGAGGAAACACAGCTCGAGCAGATCACAGTTTCAGATTGTCAGATTCCAGAAACATAGGGTCTCGCTCCACTACTGTCAACTGTACAATTTTTCGGACAGTTGGTGGACAGTTGTCAGAGCGAAAAATTGTACAGCGGACAGTGGAAAATGCGACATCGCTCCACTTACTGTCCGCTGTCCACCTCTCAAATTCGTGGCTTCACTACCAGACACAGTGATAGCACTACAAGACAGGACGTCCATAGGGTTTTGTCCGCCCAAACTCCAGGTGCACTCTCCAAATTCGGGTCCTCACGGTGAGTCCCTTGAAGGACTTTTCGCGTAACGAATTTTGCAGGCTGGGAGCTGTACATTCACGGACAGTAGATTTTCGACGGGTTTTCTAAAAACTGTCCAAGCCATTTTGCACATGTACAGTGGACAGTAAGGGCCTCGCCACACCCTGATCAGTGCAATATCTGATCCGTGGTCAGTTGGACCACACGATATTAAAATATTGTTTGTGGGCCACGGAGGGGTCGTAAGTGAAATATTGTTTTTTTTATAATATAGGATGCTGGACACCTCAAGCGGGTGCAGCTCACCAGCAGGTGCAGCTCGTCACCAATAGATGGAGTCTCAAACACGGACCCTGTTTAGGAGGATGCTCCTGTCACATCCTCAAGCGGAACCCCCTGCCTCGAAGTTTCTTCCGGAACAAAAAAAAAAAGAAGAAGAAGAAGAAAGAAACAAAAAGAAATGAAGAGTCGTTCGGGACATCCGAAACGATACAGAGAAGTCTAGCACCGAAACGATACAGAGAAGTCTATTATGGCCCCTGCGTAAGGGGAAAAAAAAAGAAAACAAAAGAAAGGAAGAGGAGGAAAGGGAGGAGTCGTACGGGGAGTAGGGTTGTTTCTGAAAGCACGAACTGGATGGTGCACGACATGGGTTATGGGGCAAGCAGAGAAGGTGCCTGCGGCCTGCCCCGTAGAGGGGCAGATGGCGAAAGAAGTGAGCCTACAGTCCAAGCCCAGGTCCATATGGCAAAGTTGGGCATGGCCGGGATAGGGCCATATGCAGAACCTAGGGGCATCTCCTGATACGCCAGTGTTGTATAGGTATCTCAGGTACTTCGACGCCTTCGGCTTAAAGATCGTGTATGTCGACGTACTTCGCCATGATTCGTGCGGATGCACGTACACGTGCGCACGCACACGCTCACATGTGCACATGCACACGTCCTCTCCCATTCATTGCCTGAACACGCTCGAACATGCGCATTCACACAGATGGACAAGCTCACACATGCACATGCACACTC
>BFEA01000055.1:2645660-2661340 GCA_003427395.1 Chara braunii
CACACACACACACACACACACACACACACACATACACACACACACACGCACGCACACACACAAACACAAACACACACACACAAACACACACACACAAACACAGACACACACGCACACGCACACGCACACGCACACACACGCACACCCACACAGAGACAGCATTGATGTATTCCTGTCGAGCTTCAAGAACATGACAACAGCTAAGAGCAGCAGCAGCGACAGCGGAGAAAGAGCGAATTTCAAAAGATTAGCAGATCTGGAACAGGCCTGAAACGCTGGGGCTACGGCACCCTGCATCTCCTGCGATCTCTCTCATACGGCAATAACGAGTAAGACGTAAGCCATTACGAAACTCAGGAGATGAAGAAAGGTGATGAGAAGAGAGAGGGATGGTGACTTCAGACGTGGCTTTGCGTCGGAGCATACATGCAGTTGGGACCGGTTAATCTCCAGCTCGAACAGGCGGCCGTCCGTATATCCGACGTACAGAAACAGCCGACCTTCAGTTTCCTGAAGGGCCAGCGTTCTAAGGACCGGGTCGGAGCCCGAGCTGTTGTACGCGGGTTCCCCGTAGCGCACCACAGCCTCCACGCTCCATGCCGTACCGCATGGCCTTTTCGTCTTCACCCAGACAATACCATCGGTAGACGCATAATCAACTTGACGTATGAAGAAAAGATTGCAGCCGTCCGATGTCGCTGCGATACCATAAGGCGACGCCCACGTCGTCATCCAATCAAGAGGCTTAGTCTCGATGCCACTGCCCAGCACACGAGTGAGTCTGGAGGTCGAGGGATCGAGTCCAAACACCTCGGATCTATCCAGAAGGTACATGCACCTTCCGCTAGGCGTGACGCTGTGAGGGCTGAAGTAAACCATGCCACTAAAATAGCTTTTCTTTGGATCAGGCGGGCTGCCAAGTCGGTGTACGATGTGAAAAGGGTACCCTTCCCGCTCAGCACCGTCGGACTTAACCGGGTAACCAGATTCGTCCACGTCAGCAGATACGATCCGGTCCTGTTTTATTCCGCCGCCGCCGGTGACGTACTCGCTAGGTACGGTGAAGCCCTCATCGACGAGGAGGCGTGTCTTATTAGGATCCAAAGCCATCGCATCAACTGAAGTCACCTCCACGTCACCCGTCAGAGACATGATGAGCGATCGACTGCCGTTGATCGTTGATAGCGACGTAAGTACTGGCGGCGTTGGGTACATGGATCCGCGGTATCCGGACGAGCCCAAGACCAGGTGCGTGCCAGTCTTGGCGATGTCCATGCCGTAGATTGTAGCCATCAACGACATGTTCTTGTCTTCCTGGTACACAATGGGAGTCGAGACTCTCTCCCCGTCCGTACTGTCCGCCGGCCACCAGTAGCTTAACACTGCATCGTCTGCTAGAGGCTTCCTCCCCTGCCTCACAGGCAGCAGATCTGCCTGTCGCACTGACATCTCTCTAAAGGTAACTGTCAAATTGGAATACTCTACCATCACACTGTTTTCTCCGCTTCCTTGTCGTTCATAAGTAACGTTGTGCATGGTGCAGCTCTGCTCGAGGATAGCGAAAAGTCGCGTGCTGTTGGGGAGAAACACTACATTTCTATAAAACGAATCGCAGCAATAACCCCATCCTGAGGATTCATCGGGCGTGAACGGGGACGGGGTGGCATTGAAGGGCGCCTCGGGTGTGTGCACGAGCACGGGTCTCGGCGTCCCAGCTGTGCCGTTGACGTCATCAGCAAACAAATCCTGCTTGAAAAGCGCGATGGACGGCGACAAATTTGCTGAAGCGAGCGACCGGCGGTCGGGGGGACGGTCGTCGTCATCGTCAAGATTTCCTGGAGCGATCGACCGGTCGTCGGCATAACTGTGATGCATCTGGGCGCCAGCAGGCGAGCCTCCGCTACTGCCGGAGAAAGCAGGGGAAGTCGGAAACGAGGAAAGGGAATCGCCCATAGCCATAGCAGCAGACGGGAAACGATGACGCTCAGGTATTTTCTGACCGACAATGACGAAGACGACAATGAAACTGCAGAGTGTGGACAGGAAGACCAGCCGCCGCCATGCCCACAGGGACAGTGCACACAAAGAGCCACACAGCGTCCCCCAGCAAACAGAGACCGCCATATCTATCGACCTCGTTCTCGAACGGTCCAGCCTTTATTGCGCTTTCGTTTCAGATCGGTAGACTCCCGGTAGACACAAACACACAAACACACAATCACACTAACAAACCACTTCGACCTCCCGCTAGTCACAACACACACACACACACACACACACCACTCCCCCCCCTCCTCCCCAAAGGACAGAAAGCTATGATCTTTGTTACATGCTGCCACTGCACACGGGCCCCATTTGAGGGGCCCGACGGTTGCTAAGGGGCCCCCAGGCCGCGTACCATACAGCAAGCGCCCTGGAGGCCCACAGCGGCCCTCCAGGCCCTAGGTAGCACACTAGTTAGATAGGTTTAGTTTTACTTACCTTTTTGTGTGTGTGTGGTGTCTTATTTTTGTCTGTTCAGATGCCCTTTCGGACTTGCAGCCCCAAGGCAGGACCTTGGGACTGGGTACACCGGAGGCAGGCCCGAAACGAGGCCAGGCGCATTTTGGCGCCAGACCGGTAGGTGCAGACATCGTTTCGGTCCTGCAGGTCCCAAGGCGACGCCTTGGGCTAGGTGCACAGGAACGGGGCCGTTTTTAGGCCAGGCGCATTTCTGCACCTTGCTGCATCAGCAGCATGGTCTGGACGTCCGGTAGGGACCCAGACCAGCTGGGCCATGTTCTCAGGCCAGCATCAGGTAGGCCCAGCCCGCCCAGTGCTACGAATAGCTGGGCAGTGGCTGGGCAAGGACAGTTCGAGTAGCTCACTTCTGGAGCAACACGCTGCTGGTTGGAGGTAGCGTTATTCTGCGCTGCACTACGTGCAAGCGGCAAGCTTACCCGGCGCCATAGCCGGGCTCCACGCGGTGCCTGCACACGACGACGACCACAGTCAGTACGGTGACAGCTACCGGCAGGTGAGACAGCAAGGAGGACGTCATCTTCTTCTTCTTCCTCCTCCATCTCTCTCTCTCTCCCTCCTTCTTCTTCCTCCTTCCTCCTCCATCGTATCTTCTTCTTCACATACGAGAGTGAGAGAGGTCATTGGTAGGTGATACAGGCAGAGGTTATGCTGGGCACGTTACCCAGGATCTGATTGGACATTTCTGGGACAGACATTGATTGGACACTCGGCAAGGGACTAGTTTTGGGACTTCGCTATCACGATCTTGGTCTACTCCCTCGCCTACTTCTCCTTCGTCTCGTCCCTTCCCCCCATCTCTCATTCGTGGTATCTCCCCATGTATGTGTGTGAAGGAGGGACCTTCCTCCTGTGATTGCGGTCCCTCCTCCCCTCTCACATGTGCGATGTATGATGGATGTCGGGTCAGTCCAGATTAGATCAGATCTTCTCTTTAAGTCTTCCACTGTGCCACTTTGTGCCATCTTGAATGTATCGGAATGTACATTGCTTGTTGATGCTACGCTGACCTTGCATTGTCCATTTCAGTCCTTTTCATCACATTGAGGATCCTTGGCTCCCTACGCATTGTCCCATTGGGCATGCGTCAGTTTGGTATCGGAGCCCGGCTTCTGAATCAGGACAACCTGATCTAACACAAGCGCGGGGACAATAAAGATCGATTGATTGATTGATTGATTGACTGATTAGGACACACTAATTAGTCCCCAAAATCGCGGATTTTTGACCTAACTGCCGAAATCGAAATTTTGTTTTCGTTTCTTGGATTTCATTTATTTACGTTATTCCTGTTTTATCGCAAATAGCGCAGCACCGGAAATTTTCGATTTTTATTTTTTTGCTGAAATTCGAAATTTGCGGCTGAGAAATCCAGAATACTTTTTTACAAAGTTTCGATTGTATTTCTTTTTGTAAACTTCCCGTTACTTCGAAATTCCGATATTTTTTTTTTGGACCTGCTGAAGTTCACTTCGATTTTGTTGTTTCAAAACCCTCCGCGTTCTTTTTTTTGTCTCACGCATTCAGGGGGGGTAACGGAAATTTCAAAATTTGACCATTACTTCAAGTTTCAGAAAATATTTTTTTACGGGAAATTCCTCTGGCAGTCATTTCTTTTCAAACTGTGCATGCTCTCACCCGGGAAATTCCGAATTGTTTTATGTTTCGGAATTCTCCGAACTTGCAGAATTTTTTAATTTTTCGCAATTCAGTTACTTTGATAATGTCCATTCGTTATCATTTTTTTTTCTTTCATTAGCAGTCTGAAATTCAATGTTTTTTTCAAAATACCTGTTGTGGGGAAACATAGGAGACCTACCGAACTTGCAATCAAGAAATTTTATTAATTAATAATTATTTAATATTATTTTTTATTCTCTCGAAATTTTCGCGAAGTTCTACCTTTTCATTCTTTTATTAGTGGCTCCTTATCTCGGCGATCCACTCGATTCCCCCACTCCCCACCTCTCTCTCCCAACTCCTTCTCCTCTTCTTCTTGCTCAACTGCCCATCAGTTCTGGCTACAGCCTTGGTAAGTCCCTACTTTTGCAGGCCACGTCAGCTACCCGCGGCACATGACCCTATTCACTCGTTCACAGACAGCAGAGATGGACCAGAAATCAGGCGAGTCTGACGAGGCCTATGAGGCACGGTTGGCGGCCATCATGGCCGAAAGCAAGCAATGGGCAGAAGCATCAGCAGCAGCACGGAAGAAGAGGGAGGCAGAGGCAGAGAGGCTGCGTCTGCTGGCCGAAGAACAACGGCAGAAGCACGCAGCAGCAGCAGCAAAGGCCGCCGATGAAGAACGCGTACGGCGGCGGAAGATTCTCTTCAAAGCGGAAACTGCGCTACACGCACAGGCCAGGGACTGGCAGAAGGAGGCCGAGAATGGGAACGCCGTTGACTACGGGAACAAGATTTCTCTCGTGCTCAACCGCGTCACGGACCTCCTCGTTATGATTAAAGGCCTAGAATGGGAACGTCGCTGACCATGGGAACAAAATTTCTCTCTTGCTCAACTGCGTCAGACCTCCTCGCTACTTGCATTGCACATCAGGAGGACATTCACTCTCTCGACCACGCCAATCATGCGCTGACTAGGCACATACAGCAGCTGGAGCAGCGACCCGTCGCCACCTCCAGCGCCAGCCCCTCCGACCTCGCCGACCGCGTCAACGTCTTGGAGATAGACGTGGGAACGCTCAAGACCGGGGCACAACGGCTGGAACAACAGGTTTGTGCAGCAGCCAGCCCTAGCACATCGCCACACGATAGCATTCCCAAATTTGAGGGGCTCCCGATCTTCTGTGATGCATCAAAGACGGACCCTATACCTTGGTGGCGACAGTTCGAATTAAAGTTGGACATCCACCTGTTCGTCGACAAGAACTGGCACGCATACTTGTACTCCCGGTCATGAGGTGCGTGTCAAGCATGGCTGGACAGCATGTTGTCCGCACATGCATGCACAGTCTCCGAGTTAGATAACTTCATCACCTGGGCCGATCTCACGGCGGCATGGAAGAAGCATTTCCAAGTGGAACTGCCCGAGCATCACGCGATGGACAAGCTGCTGACATTCTCACAGAACAGCATGCCAAGCGGAGACTAGATATCTGAGTTCCAACGCCTGGCAAGCACGCCAAAGCTGCCGCTGAACTTCGACGGCATCAAGCTCTACTTCATCAAAAGGTCGTGCCTGGCGTTGCAAAATGCATTAACTCAAGTCACCGAGAACCTCAACACAAGTGAGGAACTCTTCAACAAGGCCGCGCAGATCATTGTGACGAACTTGGAAGCCAAGAACATTGGTCGTTTGTGGACTGCCAGCCAGGGCGCGTATCAGCATTGGCCGAAAGTGACCGTGGTCACGACGGCAACGCCAAGCGACCCTTCAACTTCAAACGAGGCTGCCTCTTCTGACGAGGGAGACAGGTTAGCAGCTGCCCAGAATGGTGGCCGCCCCGCCAAAGGACGAGGACGCGGCAAAACGAAGACAAACACCACTTCTTCCGGGCCTGGACAAGCAGCTCCAGCTCAAGAAACTTGGACAGCTTATGGTCTTACGGAGCGCGGGTATCGCGTCCGCACCAAGTACCGCTACTGTTTGTGGTGCAAAAGCTCAGCACTGACAGCACATGATACAGCGAGCTGCCCCACGAAAGCCAAGGGCACTGCCCAGTCGGGAAAGTAAGCACCACCGAGAATGATGCGACAACAACCGGTTGTCGTACGGGTAACCTCCCTCGGTTCCAGGGCACATACATACGTCGCAAGTCCTCCCATTCTTCATTCTTTCGAGGACTATGTTGCCCGGCTCGTACCTTCGCTGAATTACGAGCCCAAGGACAGGATGTATGTGCGGTTTCTTCTCTGTTTGGAAGCAGCGGCATTGAATCGTCTTCAAGTGGACCTTCACGGGATTCGGCGCGCGCGTTCAACATAAAGGACTTGGACCCGTTGATGCCCGAGGGTTTTTCATGGCTCCCTCTCCCTTCCACTGGCTGCTTACCGGAACCGCAATGCGCAACACTCAACGCTCATCTACATACATACTTGGCCTTCTATGCACGACCTACTTCGTCGACGGATGACGAAGTCGCTCTGGGGGACATCCTTGCATATGTTGCCAAGGTGGCCCGCGAGTTTTGCACGCAGCGGTACGATGACAACAACGCACCGCTCCTTTATGTCCGCATCCAAGTTGGGCAAGCGTCCTGCAACGTTTTGTTGGATAGCGGCCCAACTCGCAACTTCATTAGCCAGTCCTTTGTCCAAAGGGCTGGCCTTGGCCCACAAGTTCGAAGGAAGGCACACCCTACGGCGATCAAGTTGGCGGACGGTAGGACGCAGCAACTCCTTGACCGCTACATCGGAGCCGTCACGGTACCGGTCTATGTCGCACATCATGCATGCGAACCGGTGACGTTTGATGTCTTGAACACGGACTTCGACATCATCTTGGGCATACCTTGGCTTGCAAGTGCGGATCATACGATCAACTTCCATCGGCGAACACTTACGGTTCGCGACGCCTTGGGCACCGAAGTACCATGTACCATTCCTCCTCCGCACCATTCGATCCGGTGCCAAGTTATGAAGGCAAAGTCATTCCGGGCTACTTGTGCTTATGAGCGGTTTGACGAAATAGGCCTATGTTTTCTTCGAACCGTCGCGGTAGCCGAATCCCCACCCACGGACTTGTCCTCAGACCCCCGTGTGGTACGGTTGCTTGATGAGTACGCCGACATCTTCGAGTCACCTACCGGCGTGGTGTCAGATCGACCGATCTCCCATGAGGTCATTCTCGAGGTCGGTGTCGTGCCGCCGAAAGGTTGCATCTATCGCATGAGCGAGGAGGAACTTACAGTACTCCGCGCGCAGCTTGATGACTTGTTGGACAAAGGCTGGATCCGGCCTAGTAGCTCACCCTATGGTGCGTCGGTTCTCTTCGTAAGGAAGAAGAACAAGGATCTGTGTCTATGCATCGATTACCGCAATCTCAATGCACAAACCGTCAAGAATGCAGGACCTCTTCCTCGTATTGACAACCTTCTGGACCGTTTGGGCAGCACTAAGTTCTTCTCCAAACTGGATTTGAAGTCGGGCTATCATCAGATTTCGATACGCCCTCAAGATCGCTAGAAGACCGCGTTTAAGACACGGTACGGGCATTTTGAGTGGGTCATCATGCCTTTCGGACTCACCAACGCCCCGACGACTTTTCAAGCGGCGATGACCAATAAGTTTCGTGCAATTCTAGACCGGTTTGTATTGGTCTACTTGGACGACATCCTTGTCTATAGCCGGACCTTGGAGGAACATCTCGAGCATCTTCGACGAGTGTTGGAGATGCTCCATCGCGCCAAGTACAAAGCCAACCGTGACAAGTGCGAATTCGTACGTCAAGAGTTGGAATACTTGGGCCATTTCGTCACACCACAAGGCATCTGTCCATTGTTGGACACGATTCACACCATCCAAGATTGGTCGGAGCCGCGGAACGTCATGGATGTCCGTTCGTTCCTTGGTCTTGCCAGCTACTACCAACGTTTCATCAAAGGGTACTCAAAAATCGCGGCTCACTTATCCAAGCTTCAATGCGAGGACCGGCCATTTGACTTCGGGACGGATGCGAGAGAATCATTTTTGACCTCAAGGTTGCATTACTGTCCGCAGAGGTCTTGCGCATATACGACCCGCTATTGCCAACGTGCGTCACTACAGATGCATCCGGCTATGGCATCGGTGCCGTCCTCGAGCAACACGATGGTGAGGACTGGCACCCGGTCGAATACTTCAACAAGAAAGTGTCGGTCGTGCACTAAATCGATGATGCACGTAAGAAGGAACTTCTCGCCTTCGTCCACGCACTCAAGCGGTGGCGGCACTTCCTCCTTGGTCGACGCCAATTCTGATGGGTCTTCTACAAAATCCAAGACACCGTCAACAGCACGATCGTTCGTTGGATGACTTTCATCGACCAGTTCGACTTCTTTCCCGATCACATTTCGGGGAAGTCAAACCGTTTTGTGGATGCTCTTTTACGGCGTCCGAATCACTGCACCGCGGTCTACTCAACCTTCGAGATAGAGGATGACTTGCGGGACAGTTTCATCCACGACTATCGAGACGACCCCAAATTTCGCGACAAGTATGCAAATTGTTTCTCTCCCAATCTGGCGCCTTCGCACTATTGGATCCAAGAGGGATACTTGCTCGTTCACTCACGGGGGAAGGATCTACTTCGTGTGCCGCAAGATTCACACTTGTGCACACTGCTTCTTGGCGAGTTCCACGACGCCCTCGCCACCGGACACTTTGGAGTCAATCGCACGATTGGCCGACTCCGCGAGCGCTTTTGGTGGCCCGGTCTTCTCGACGACGTCGCGCGCTATTGCGAGTCATGCGAGGTTTGCCGATGTTGCAAATCCCGCAATCATCGTCCGTACGATGAACTGCGACCATTACCGGTCCCCTTGCGCCGAAGGGAAGCGATTGCCATGGACATTATCGAGTCGTTCCCCAAGCACAAGACGGGTGTAGATTGGATTCTCACGGTGGTTGACCGACTCACCAAGTTTGCCATGTTTTTGCCTTGCCGCTATCACGCCAAGGCACCAGAGTTGGCCGAGGTTCTTTACGTCGGTTGGATTCGAACCAAGGGTTACCCCAAGGAAATCGTCTGCGACCGCGGCACTCAGTTCATGTCCGATTTTTGGTTGGCGCTTATCAAACGATGGGGCTCATCACTCAAGCCGAGTTCGGCTCGCCACCCCCAAACCGATGGCCAAACGGAGAGGGCACATCAGACCACACATGTCCTTCTTCGCACTCTCATCCATTCCGACCAAAAGGATTGGGTTGAGCGGCTGCCAGATGTCGAGTTGGCATACAACTCGTCCATCCATCCGGGTATCGGGATGTCGCCCCTTTGAGTTCGAGCATGGCTCGCCGGTCGATTCTCCATTGGACACAATCATCCCACGGGTGGCCGAGAGCGACGACCATGTTCTCTTCATTCGTCGGATGCAAGAGTTTCTTGTCAAGGCACGCGACCAGATGTCAAAGACGCAGCAACGTATGTGCCAACAGGCCAACCGCCAGCGTCTTCCTTGTTCGTTCCACGCTGATGACCTCGTATGGGTTTCCGCTGCGGAATTCAGCCTCGAACAAGATTTCTCTCGCAAGCTCCTTCCAAAATGGATGGGGCCCTGACCGATCGTGGCACCCGCTGGGGACGCACCCGAAGGACATTCATTCGTCATTCAGATGCCCGCCCACTTGCCCGTCAACCCGGTCTTTCACTGTTCCAAGTTGGCTCTCTTCCCGGGTGACGATCGCAAGACCCACCCTCGATTGACGGTTTTCAAGAGGTTGGCGACATCGTATCCCAGCGACGTTACGGCAGCAGGCCGACTGAATTCTTGGTCCATTTCGCATACTGCACCCATCGAGCTGACCGTTGGTTGACCCGTGCGGAACTACAAGCAACAACCCCCGATGTTCTCGCACGCTACGAACGCAAGTTTCAAGGCAAGCCGGCATGTTCGGCTCCACGTCGCACCCTCGTCCAAGTTCCACCTTCAGATCGTCAGCTTCGCCCCCGACCCGGCTTGACTTCATAAGGAGGGGGGGGTGTTACATGCTGCGCCTGCACACGGGCCCCATTTGAGGGGCCCGACGGTTGCTGAGGGCCCCCCAGGCCGCGTACCATACAGCACGCGCCCTGGAGGACCACGGCGGCTCTCCAGGCCCTAGGTAGCACACTAGTTAGATAGGTTTAGTTTGACTTACCTTTTTGTGTGTGTGTGCTGTCTTTTTTTTGTCTGTTGAGATGCCGTTTCGGACTTGCAGCCCCAAGGCTGGACCTTGGGACTGGGTACACCGGAGGCAGGCCCGAAACGAGGCCAGGCGCATTTTGGCGCCAGACCGGTAGGTGCAGACGTCGTTTCGGTCCGGTAGGTCCCAAGGTGACGCCTTGGGCTAGGTGCACAGGAACGGGGCCGTTTTTAGGCCAGGCACATTTTTGCGCCTTGCTGCATCAGCAACACGGTCTGGACGTCCGGTAGGGACCCAGACCAGCTGGGCTGTTTTCTGAGGCCAGCATCAGGTAGGCCCAGCCCGCCCAGCGCTACAAAAAGTTGGGCAGCAGCTGGGCAAGGACAGTTCGAGTAGCTCACTTCTGGAGCGACACGCTGCTGGTTGGAGGCAACGTTATTCTGCGCTGCACTACGGAGTAGGGAGAAGAGGCGTAGGAGGTAGAGAGGTGGAGGCCTTACCTACAAGCGGTGAGCTTACCTGGCGCCATAGCCGGGCTCCACGCGGTACCTGCACACGACGACGACCACAGTCAGTACGGTGACAGCTACCTGCAGGTGAGACAGCAAGGAGGACGTCATCTTCTTCTCTCTCCCCCTCCTTCTTCTTCCTCCTTCCTCCTCCTTCTCATCTTCTTCTTCACATACGAGAGTGAGAGAGGTTATTGGTAGGTGATACAGGTAGAGCTTATGCTGGGCACGTTACCCAGGATCTGATTCGACATTTCTGGGACAGATATTGATTGGACACTCGGCAAGGGACTATTTTGGGGACTTCGCTATCGCGATCTTGGTCTACTCCCTCGCCTCCTTCTCCTTTGTCTCGTCCCTTCCCCCCATCTCTCGTCCATGGTATCTCCCCATGTATGTGTGTGAAGGAGGGACCTTCCTCCTGTGATTGTGGTCCCTCCTCCCCTCTCACATGTGCGATGTATGATGGATGTCGGGTCAGTCCAGATCAGATCAGATCTTCCCTTTAAGTCTTCCACTGTACCACTTTGTGCCATCTTGTATGTATCGGAATCATGGAATGTACATTGCTTGTTGATGCTACGCTGACCTTGCATTGTCCATTTCAGTCCTTTTCATCACATTGCGGATCCTTGGCTCCCTACGCATTGTCCCATTGGGCATGCGTCATCTTGGTTCATTCATGGTTCACAACTCAAACTTCAAGTCGGGACCATGCCTTCGCAACTCAAAGAACAAGAGAGAGGAGAGCAAGGAGGGAGAAGGACTGTGGAGAGAAGAAGAAGAAGAAGATGAAGAAGAAGAAGAAGAAGAAGAAGAAGAAGAAGACGAAGCTACGATCCTAGTTCGTTTATGATTCAGAACTCGGAATGGAGACCATAGCTCCAGAACACCAAGAAGAAGAGAGAGGGGAACACGGAGAGAGGAGAAAGACAGCGAAGAAGAAGACGAGGAGATGGAGGAGGAGAAGGAGGAGAAGGAGGAGAAGGAGGAGGAGGAGGAGGAGGAGGAGGAGGAAGAAGAAGAAGAAGAAGAAGAAGAAGAAGAAGAAGAAGAAGAAGAAGAAGAAGAACACAAGCTTACACGAATGTCATTCCCCTCCTCATCTCATCACCTCATCAACATTCTCAAATTCTCCGTCTCCTCTTATTATCAATCTGATCAGTTATCGAACGGTAAAAATGAAGAGAAAACTACAGCGCAGTCAGGGTTTGAGTTTGTAATCGCACTTGAGGCAAAAGGGCCGGTAATGGTGAATGTATATGACCTATGTTTCGGGTCCAGTGAAGTCGCGTGGGGGTGTGTTGTATTCGCGGGATTGCCTGAAGTGCAATTACAAACTGTTTTCGTGACTGCGCCAAAATGAATGAACAAAGAATCGCACTCAGCCGGGATACACAGCGGGCAACACACCACACACTACTCTTCTTTCCACTTCAAGTTCTTCAACTACGCCCCCCAGGGAACGGATTGCTTTTTTTTTCCATCTTTTGCAGTGAAAGTACCCCCTCCAACGACATGTGGTTAATGGAAGGCCCAAAATTCGGGATTTTTCCCCGCATCACTGCAAGTAATGTCGTCAAAACTTTTGCAAACAAACTATGCAGGCTCATAATACAAACATAAAAAAAACAAACAGAAAAAAAAAAAAAACGAAAAAGAAAATTTGAACAACACTATAAAACCCTATTCGAAGTCGTTACCTGTCCAAATACGTCCAAATTGAATACAGATATACCCTAAAACAAAACAAAAGAAAGCAAAAATTCAGGGAAATATGGCAGTTTCGGTGAAAAATTCGCCGAACTACTTTGAATAGGGTTTTATAGTGCTGTTCATTTTTTTTTAATTTTTTTTTTTGCCTGTTTGTTTTTTTTATGTTTGTATTATTTCCCGAATTCATTGTTTTTGCCAACTTTTTCGTTACTCGTCCAAATACGTCGAAATTAAATACAGATATACCCTAAAGCTTATACATATCAGACAAAAAAACAAAACAAATTTCGGTGAAAAATTCGCCGAAAATGACACCACCTTTTAACCACGAGTGACTCCAACCCCCTTGCCAC
This sequence comes from Chara braunii, assembly GCA_003427395.1. Classification (NCBI taxonomy): domain Eukaryota; kingdom Viridiplantae; phylum Streptophyta; class Charophyceae; order Charales; family Characeae; genus Chara; species Chara braunii. The sequence goes on from BFEA01000055.1 coordinate 2,658,541, forward strand.
AGTCCCAGAAGGAGTCCTTATGCAGCCTAAGCCCTCAAAAGGGAGCTGCTTGATGCAGCGCCAGCTGATGGCTGCTCTTGCTCACTGAATTGGTTTCGTGGTTAGAAAACAACGAGTTAAAAAAAAAAAAAAACTAATGGGGTTTAAAAACGCAGTCTGCCACAGCCAACTGTGAGTCTCCTTTAGTTTCCCTTCTTCTTCCTCCTCCTCTACCTCCAATCAGGTCACCTACTTGCCTCCGTAGCCCAATTACCCCCCCCCTACTGCTCCCCATTATGATGGAACACCACTCCCCTTCCTCTTACCTCTCCTCCTCCATAGCTATAAAGAAAGGCCTACTTCATCATCCCAAGGTTCGTCCTTTAGGGCATACTCCCATTACTACTCCACTAAATGCAATTACGGCCAGACCTGGATGCATCTGACTGCAATCACGTCCAGAGCTTTGTAAAATGGCCTCGTGTGAGTATGGCCTTACCTCCCTCTTTGAGCCTCCACTTCACCATCTTCGTGGCGGAGCAGCAAGGTGAATGAGCAGAGCAACGGAGCCCAGCCATATGCTTGCTGCTCTGATGGGTACAACAGGCAAGTGCTGGGGCAACTCGTGGCAGCTCAGCTGGTTAGTTAGAGATCTCCTTGGCTTCTTTCTTTTTTTTTAAAGCACCACTACCATTAGGAAAATTGACCTAAATCAGCGGCCTATCTCAGTTGGTAAGGCATGCAAGTGGCATTCAGGAGGTCCTGGGTTCAATCCCCATTGGCCTCATGTACCCTCCTGGGCAACGCTTGACGCCCTCCACCTAAAGATATGCCATCGGTCCCCCCGAGTGGCATTGAGCAGAGACTGCTGATGTTCATAGGGGAAGGGGACCGGAGGGGAGGCACAGTGACTGGCCCATCGAAGAAGCTCAGTCCTGATGCTACCTGCTGACCCCTGGCCGGTATCGCCCACCTGCTGTAGCAGGTATCGCACCTGCTGGTGGGTGCAGCTCCCGCATGTTCCCTGGTTGGAAGCTTGAGCGCGGATGTGGCTGCTACGGGGTTCCCCGTAATACATACTATAATGACAATAAAAAAGGCCTGAAAGGCCGTCCTGTCCAGATTTGACAGGTAATTGAATTGGTCGGGCTTCAAAGAATTTAAAAAAAAAATAAATAAATAAAAATTGACCTCAACTTTTTGAAAAACAAAAAAAAAGAAATTGACCTCAACCGCAAAGTTCGGGGTCCGGGCAAGGGTTCGCAAAAACAAACATTTGGGCTTTGAGGGCCCGATCGGAGAAAAAAAAGGGGAAAAAAAAAGAAACTGCAGATTTGAAAGGAAGGGCATTGGGGAAAGCACGAAGGAGGAATGCATCTGCCCAGAATCATCCAGACTTTCGTTTTTTTCGGTTTTTCATTTTTTATTTTTTTTCCTCTACCCTGCTAAAGAGGCAGGGTGCTTTCCACGGACAGCTGACACTTATAACCAACAGGCCACTCTCACATGTACTCAAGATTCTGTATCCAGCTGCTTTTTTTTTTTTTTTTTTTTTTTTTCCGTTGGTCACCTTTATTACAAATAACAGAAGTTCAAAGGAGGCCGGGAGGCTCGTCCCACTAGCACCGTTGAGCTAGCTCAGCATTGGGTTTTCTATCACGTGCGACTCAGGGCGACGCCAGGGATGGCAGGTGTTGTGAACATCCAGCAGTCTACTTTCGTTATGTGTTGTGTTCCTCCAAACTGGTCATTTTTGGTGTCGGGAAATGCCTCCAAAAATCCAACCCTTCGCCGTTTGCGTTGAGCTAGCTGTCTCGAAAAAAGGAGACAGCTAGCTCAACGCTCCGTGCTCTTTTTTTCGTTGCGTTACATTTTTTTTTTGCTTTCGTCATCATTGCGAGGTGTCAGACCGTTTTGAGGCCTTACGTCATGTTCGCCTGACACACGCCCTGTTGCCAGCCGTTTCACAATAGGACATATTATATGCTTTGCATTTCGGGGCTGTATGTGGCTGGAATCGAAACCACGTTCCTTGGATACTTCTACGAACCGACAGGCCGATCTCGCAAGTCACATAAGTCAGATCTTCGCTGCACAAGGGCGAACATGGGTGGGGTCGCAGCTGCGGTCCAGGTACATGTACAGAACTTTCCTTTTTTGTAGGGAGTCGTCATAATGACATGCCTACGATATACAAAACATTTGCTAAAAGGGAAAATTTTTGAAATGCCCCTGAAGTTTGCATTTATTTGCGGCGTGCCCCGCTGACAGCCGACTTACCTTGTCGCGCCCCTCTGACGACCAATGATGTTTCCAGAAAAACCCTGGCGTCGTTTGGGCCTCAAACATGTTTCATATGCCCCTACCGATACCGGTACCAAATTTTCAGTATGCCCCTACCGGCTGCCTGTTGAGAACCACCAGAAAAGTTTCCCATATGCCCTTACCGGCACCGTCCATCTTTCCAGCAAGCCCCTGTCGCCGTTGCTGACACTCGCGGTCCATACGAGGGAAGAGGAGGGAAGAGGGGGAAAGAGGAGTAGTGAGGACAAGGACTATGACGATGACGGACGAGGGAGGAACGAGGGAAGAGGAGGGAAGAGGAGGGAAGAGGAGTAGGCAGGACATTCGATTCGTCATCATATACCACCTGTCCAACAAACGAGTAAACGAAAAGATGACACACCCACCCACCCACCCACCCACCCACACACACACACACACCAAAGGACTAAAAAACGAGTGACAAACACCTTGGATTCGTCATCATATACGACCTGTCCAACCAACAAGTAAACGAAAGAATGATGTGAACACACAC
>BFEA01000055.1:2664593-2684347 GCA_003427395.1 Chara braunii
TTTTTTTTTTTTTTTTTGAGTGAACACCCGATCGGATGCTAGGTGTGCTGATAAGAGCAGACACCTCTAGCACCCTCTGGGGGGCTCCATCTATTGGTGGGGAGCAGCACCTGCTGGAAACCGGGTCCAGCGTCCCTTTGATATATCTTACAATGCAGAGATTGCTGTTTGTTGTTCCGCGGGGCTGCGGCCAATTCAAACTCAGCTTGGTGCTCCGATATCCCATGGAGCTGCTAGTGTCACCCGTCCCTTCTCAGGAGCACCTCCTATCTAATAACCCAGCCCTGTCTCAGCAGCCCCCTTATGTGTGTGTGTCTCTTTAACCCTTTGAACCAATACCCTCCCGACCCATCCCTGATCCTTGAGTGGGTAATAAAGGAGACACCGCTTGCTCATGTCCAGCCCCACCCCTTATCATGTCGCCTAGCCCTAGACTGCTACAGTGTGTGGGAATGACGTCAGTAGTTCGATTTGTAGTTGCACCTTGTGTACCTCTTCACTCATCTTCTGAGCGCCAGATGCATCTTGATCTCCTCTGGTACCACGTCATGAAGTTGACTGCCTACCAACATTGATTACCCTGAAGTCAGGGGATTGACTGTGAGAATCAAATGCTGCTGAAGGCTTTTCTTCACGTATTTCCCAAAAAACAATGAATAACCAAATGCTACTGAAATCTTTGTCCATAAAAAAGTAAAATGAAAATACAACAATCCTCAGTGAAAGGCTCCCCATACTACGCAGCGTCGGAGACAGGGACTCACTAGAACATGAAATGAACGTAGACAGTACTCCTCGCTTGGTGCATTCACAGAAAAGAGTTTGGGGCTGCACAGCCAAACACAGCATGAACACTCTCTGTGAGAGTGTCCTCCCACGGCCGTCAGAGAGTCCTCCCACAGAATGTCAGAGTGTCCTCCCACGGCTGTCAGAGTGTCCTCCCACAGAAGGTCATGATGGCACAAGCACCGCTGAACCCAAACCCCACTCCAAGTGGGGTATGTAGTTCAACAGAAGATGGGCAGGGTAGGGGGCGTTGTATTCGGGCGGAGGGATATTTCAGCACCTTTCTTGAACCAAAAACAAAAACGAATATCTTTGTATTTTATACAGCAACAAACAACCGCTGGATGTGCAGCTCCCGATGCATCTCAGACGTCACGTGGGGTCCCACACGTTGAGCTAGTTCAACGTTGAACTGGCTCAACGGTGTATGTGGGACTTGGCCCCGGGGACCTTGTCCCACTAGCTCCGTTGAGCTAGGTCTTTCGACGCTGTGTGACTGTACAAGACAACGAAGATGCACGTAGTCCAAGTCATCTAGCGGTCCGTTTCTTATAAAAAAGGCAATAGAGACTATCTTTGTTTTTTCTTACAACAAAAATACAGTAACCCATGTTCTGCAGCAGTCTGGGGGCCCGAAACTGCACCCAGACGACACGGCCCAAACACGCACTGCCCCCTGGAAAGTCAAGGGTCTAAGTCAACTGTCAGGTCAAAGGTACCGCGCCCAGGCCCTTGCTTGGATACACTCACTTGTTGTGTGCAGGTACCCAGACAGTATCAAGGCCACAGGGAATTCGGTTTCAGGCCAATCTGGGCCGTCATTTGCATTGAGATCTCGACGGCTGAGGGAAGCAGCACCTGGGGTCCAGACCCCGTGTCAACACTACATAAGCGTTGCCCTCTTGGCTTTGAGAACATTCTGTCTTGCGTCAATGCTGACTTCACGTGTTGACGACGACGCTAGCGTGATGCTGCGACGCTGGCTGTACACTGGCTCTACGCTGGCAATTGGGCGAATTACGACGGCGCTCTGCTGGCTCGGCATGGTGGCTGGCTTGCAATTGTCTTCTGGGCATGCTGACGTGGCAGCTGCCACGCGCCGCCGCTGACGTGGCCGCTGCCGCGTATATTATTACTGTCTACGTGGCGAGGCTACGCGACTGCCATTGCTGTTCTGTTTCGACGACATTCAGGAGGAGATCATGACTGTGGGGCGATAGTGGATACGTACCTGGTTATCTTGACGTCGACATTGCTCCAGCTCGCTGATGAGGACTGATTGACGTGTCATGTGGCACATTGTGATAGAACGTCAGATGCGCGTTCAGATTATTGGTTATTGAGGTGGTGATCGAGGAGGGAGTCCGAAGCAGAAGTGGGCATTGTCTTCTATTGTTTTTCTAAGTCTATTCTCCCTCCTCTCTCCTTCGTCTGTGTATGTTTTTCCCATCTCATTCTATCTGGACACGATTATGATTATTGACAATCATCAACAAGTAGATATTTATTTGGGCTTGCATTGCTGACAAGTGTCTTCACGAATTGGGTTCATTGCAAAAAGCAGAAGTAAATCCTTTCTCTCGAATACTACTCCCCCTACCCTCGCCACTTTCCGTTGAGCTAGCTGTCTCCTTTTTTCGAGACAGCTAGCTCAACGACCCTCTTGTTCCCCCAAAAGGTTTTTTTTCAGAGAAACTGTACGAGCCTCCTTCCGTTTGCCATTTTCGTACGGGTTTCTGACAACTCTTCATTTTCTGCTATGGAAGTGCCCGTATGGCACTCGAATTGTGAAAAAAGAAAATCCAGAACAATAAATGCATTTCTCATTTGAAATTGAATTAGAATTAATTTTTTTAGCTGTCGTGGGACAAGGTCCCGGGGACCTCACAATTCCACCCGGATGAACATACTGGGGCCATTACCCAGCTTCGGCAGAACTGGAAACTGGGTCCAGTGTCCCATTTTCTCACTCTGTTATCTCAAAGAAGCTTCTAAAAAAAATCCCCTGAAGCGCAGTAAAAAGGTATGAATACCTGTTTAGCAACCTAAAATGATTTCAAATACATTTCAGAGCATGAAGCACCAGCGCTGAGAAACCAGCTATCCCTATGGGATTGTGACAGCACCCTTAACATGTCACCAATTCAAAATCCATGTTCGAAAAATTTGTAGCAAGCCTATGAGTCCAGCCTATGCAGGTGGCCAGAAAAAGGCATACCGCCATTTGAAATTATAACCCCTTTCGGCAGGGAGGGGGTCCAGCGTTTCACAAAAGTCGGACCCCTCTCCTTAGAATAGGGCCCGGCGTTTGTGGAAAGTCGGACCCCCTTTGGGGTTGAGGGGGTCCAGCGTTTCAAGAACGTCGGACCCCTCCCCTCATACTAAGGGGTCATGCCTTTCATGAACGCTGGACCCCTTCCCTGCAAGAAGGAGGTTGTCCAACGTTTCATATACGTCGGAACCCTATCTTAAGAACAGGGTCCAGCGTTTGTGGAACGTCGGACCCCCTTTAAGGTATAGGGGGTCCAGCATTTCAGGAACGCTGGACCCCCACACCCCCAACGGGGTCCCGCGTTCCACAAACGTCGGACCCCCTCGCCACAAAGGGGTCCCGACGTTTATGAAATTCCGGAACCGCTCCCTGTCGAAAGAGGTCTGGCGTTTGTGAAATGCAGGACCCCTCCATCATACTAAGGGGGTCTTGCGTTTCACAAACGCCGGACCCCTTTCAGCAAGGAGGGGGTCCGGTGTTTCACAAAAGTCGGACCCCCTTTAGGGTTGAGGGGGTCCAGCATTTCAGGAACGCCGGACCCCTCCCCTCATACTACGGGGTCCTGCCTTTCATGAACACCGGACCTCTCCCGGCAAAATAGGGGCTCCAGCGTTTCACAAACGTTGGACCCTCTCCTTGCCGAAAGGGGTCCGGTGTTTGTGAAACGACGGACCCCCTAGTATGAGGGAAACGCTATACCCCCTCCCTGCCAAAAGGGGTCCGATGTTTAGGAAACACTGGACCCCCTCCCTGCCGAAAGGGGTCCGGCGTTCGTGAAACGACAGACCCCCTAGTATGAGGGAAAGGGTCCGGCGTTTGTAAAACGCGGGATCCCTCCCTCATACTAAGGGGGTCTTGCGTTTCACAAACGTCGGACCCCTTTCGGCGGGGAGGGGGTCCAGCGTTTCACAAAAGTCGGAGGCCCTCTCCTTAGAATAGGGTCCGGCGTTTGTGGAACACCGGAGCGCCTTTGGTGTTGAGGGGATCCAGTGTTTCAGGAACGCCGGACACCTCCCCTCATACTAAGCGGTCATGCCTTTCATGAACGTCGGACCCCTCGTGGCAGAATAGGGGCTCCAGCATTTCACAAACGCTAGACCCTCTCCTTTTGGCAGGGGCCTGGAGTTTGTGAAACGTCGGACCCCCTCGCCCCCGAATCGTCGGGCCCTCGACAATGGGATGAGATTGCAGGCAACTACAAAATCTCACACTCCCATTACCACATGTTGTGGCCTGCTTTGTCTGCCAGGTTCCGATGGTCAACCGATCATGTCAGTATGAATGCCGAAAGGATCAACCCACTGCATGGTTTTCAACCAGCCGTTGAATTGCTACATACACTGATCGTAGCTCGTGTCACGGTTACCTGCGGGAGTCGATCGCCTTCAGGTAACGTGACACCGTCCAAGCGCCAACATTGGGTGGGCTCGGTCAATAGGTCGCCGAAAGGGTGTGATGTTCGCCGCCGCCATACGGTGAAGGGCAATAACGTTGTTCGTCGTCTTCGCCTCGATGATATCATTAAAGAAACTACTCCTTTCGCTTCCGTCTGAGGGTCGGTTGGTTCGGGGACTGCGGCTTTCATAGACACTCAACCTGTGTGTGAGGAGGATGATGTTCCATACGATTTCGTACTTTTCCAAGCGACAGTTGAGGAGTTCGAACGGGAACAATTTAAGAGACATGAGTTCGAACAAGAGGAACTTATGAGAGATCGTGAGTATGCAGTCGACGGCAATGACGGGGTCGAAAGAAACACTGTACCACCTCACTCCTCGTCGTTAGGTAGACAAGGGAAAAGGAGATACACTTACCGCACGCGCAAAAGAGGATCGAACACATCAGATGCTACATACAAACGTAGGTGCAGCCTCGAGGAGTGTGATGCCGTATTGAAAAAGACATGTTGCAGATCTTATGGGTGTCTCTCACGAATGAAAGCAGTAGAGGCCCAGAAGTGCAGACATGAGTTCAAATTGGTTCGAGGGAAGGACAAACGAAAGTGGTGGATATCGAAGCTTCGCAACTTCACATCACTCCTGCAAAGGAAGCCCGAGGTGAAACCTATTGTAGAAATGCATCCGGTATGTGTTACCGTATGGTGTCTGATGCTCGGTTGTAGCCGAAACACTTACGAAAGACACAACAATGACCTCGGCGATGGAACCGTCGATGAAGGTCATGCTAATGAGGGTCGCCCTCAGACAACTGCAAACTATGCGCTGACATGGTCTGCATTTGAGGACATTATCCTAGACGAGTCTGACCCTATGCCAGATCAGACGGAGACGGGACCGGATTTCGAGATTAGGAACCGTGTTCGTCTCCCTTCACTGTATGCTTCGAGGAAAGATGTTTATAGAAGCATCGTTCGTACGTTAAAATATTTGGGCGTCTTTTGCTCGTCATACTAGTTGTTCTGCAAGATCTGGAGAGATTTCTTCTGGCATGTTCGACTTGCTAGAATAATTGACCATGCGAGGTGCAACCAATGTATAAAAAACGTTATCCTAATCGAGGGTGCCCTTCCGGGACCACGACGCTAGTTGGTTGCCGCACAAAGGAGCCACCTTGATATGCAGCAGGCCCATCGCCAGGCTACGCTAGCTGTATCACCGATGGTCGGCGGAGTCTCAGTTTCATAAGACCCTTCGTTTGTGCATTATTGTGGACGAAATGGACCAAGCAAAAACTATCATTGCCCATGCATCGGGTCAACTATCATAAGACCCTTAGTTTGTCAAATGAGATGGCTAACAACGCGATGATCAAAACGAACCTCACTAGTATAATAGCTCACGATAGGAATCCATCCTTGATCGTTCACACGTGGTTTCCTTATCTATTGCACGGGTCGAATTCGATTGTTACTTCCATTGCCAAAGTGTTAAGAGACGTGCAAGCTTGTGAAAGGGGACTCCCTCATAAGCTACGCGTCCAAGCTGATAACTGTGTTGGACAGAACAAAAACAGAATCTGATACGTTTTTGCATTCCTCACTATGTTCGTGAAGTTTCACATTTTTGACATTGTAGAGATGAGTTTCATGATAGTCGGACACACCCACACTGACATCGATGCGAAATTTAGTTTGTTCGCTCGCAAACTCAATGGATAGGACGCGTACATGATGGACAAACAGTTCACGATGTTGTGAATGTCATGTAAGGAGTCAGTGCACTGTACGCAGCTTACGGAAATCGTGCACTGGAAAACCGTAATTTTTTCATACCTTGACAAAATGATTTCAGGTCATGCCACACCACATCTTTTTTGCTTCTACATGGAGGGTGATAATCCAGCTATGGTTTATAAAGAGCACTGCACCGACAAAAAGTGGGGAGTCCGACGTGAAAACGGACCAGTATGCTAGTTTAAACGGGATGTGGATAAGAGATGGGCATGTCCAATATGGGGATTCGAGCCTCGCAGTGAATCACCCAACCCCTCTTCCGGTGATTTTGCAAACGGTAAAGCGGGTATCCAAGTGATGGAGAAAACGTGGCAAGATGCTATGAACGAATGGGGAACACAAACTGAAGAGGAGCGGCAGCTGAGGACTGAGAGACTGAAATACTGGACGGACCGTCTAGCTCAGTTCGACAACATTAAGACGGAAGAGACAGGGACAGCACCGTTATCCTACTTGTTTTGGCCATCACCTAGGTTGAACGAACCTAATGCGAAGTCCGCAGTCTCGTATATCATAGCACAACCAGTGAGAAAACCGTGCTTTGTCAGCTACAGGAAAGATGCAGCAAAACCTGAATTCGACTCTTGCAAAGTAGTCGAGATTGACGATTTCATAGTTTTGCGCGCTCCCGATGACCACGTACAAGAAGGGTGCACATTCTGGGTTGCACATGTAATTAAGATGGAGAGTGCACGTATTTTGGTACAGTACTGGAGGTCGTGCGGTTGTGAACACGATGTATTAAAGTTTTACGAAGATGCATGGAACAAATCGTGGAGAGCCGAAACTGAGTCGGAACCCGGAGGGTAAGACCTTAAAAGCGTAGCATGGGCATGGAGCAGTGAGATACAATCCAAAACATGGATGAAAATACGAAAACGGGATGTAGTGAAAGCACAGCAGTCATTGGCAGCACCGGATTTACATCTCGCTCATAAAATAAAAACACAGCCAGGATAGTGGTGAACGACCAGGTGATGTATTGCGGTTAATGTATGACCAGAGAGTTAGCAGCGGAGAGTTATAGATAGTTGTGCATTATAAGAACTAGCAGTTAGACTGACACATCAGACGGACCTGCCTGTCGGTGTGCTTGTACATTACATGTGAGGATTTTAAGTAGGGCTACGGATCAGAGTTTATGTGTGACATTGGTAGTTGTGAAGAATACATGATACGAGGGAACGCGTTTTATGCTCGTTATTTTGGCAGTAATATTGTTTGAAAGTAACTTGCCACGAGCGATGGAGTGGATACATCGAGTGGAATATCAATGGAACAACAGAGTGTGGAGTGCATAGGCACTTAGAGTCGTCCATGGTTTTGTCAAAAATTAACATCATCGAGCGGAATATCAATGGAACAAAAGAGTGTGAAGTGTCAAGGCACTTAGCGTCGATTCATGGTTTTGTCAAAAATTAACATTTTTTATTATCGATGAAACGAAAGAGTGTGGAGTGTCGAGGCACGACTGTGCAACCTCCTGCTCTGACGTGCACTAATATGTGTTATGCGATGTATGCAGCAAATGCAACCATTGACGAAGACGACATACTAAGCATTGACACACGGACTCATGGGGAACACCCATATACTACGAAGATCTGATTCTATTCCGGTACACCCAACGAATGACGGCAGTCGGTCTCCATTCAGTAGACGAGACAATATTATACCCCACGTTTGATATGTGGGTTCCGCATCTGCAACGTACGCTATTAAGGATGGCTAAGACATGTGACCCGTTGTCGCACTATAGGAAACATGGTGCAATGCGATGGGAGAACGTTTTTTACGGAGGTGGTTGGATATTCGACAACGAAATGAGACAGCATGGAGAAGTTTTGTGCATTGCATTCGAAGCACGACACGGGATGACATACGGTTGTACATCGAACGACGCAAACCAAATCCAAACGACGAGATCGATGACATGATGTACATCATGTCCCGACACGCCTGCCTTTTCTGTAGTGTCGTTAGGGATGTCATGATTAAGTTTTTGCGGGAGAGAATATTCATGGTCGGAACAATTATTGTGAAGGTTCTTCAAACTCTCGACGATTATGGAGCAATACAATACATCAAGAAAACGAAGAAAAAAAAACAAATGTAGATGTGAAACATTTGTTCCGCCGCATGAACGCGGCATTGCGCCATGTGCCACGTAGAGGGATAAATTATGTGATGCACCATATCGATTGACATAGAGGGACATGTGTATTACACGAATCATTCGAAAATGTCTATATGCACATCATCGATGACGCTATCGCGCAAACACATGGACCTTCTGCATGCGTGTGTATCATAATTTTCTCTGAAGCTGTGTCGACAAACTCAAAGGTATACAAACGATAATATTTGGATCACCTCTCCACGGTTTGTATGATTTCGCAGACAAACGTATGGAATGTGTCGTTTGATATCTTAGAGACCTACACCCCCTCCGCCCCCCCCCCTTTTCGTTGGAGAGGGTTCTGGGGATCAACAACCCCCGCCCCCCCCTCCCCCCCCCTCCCTGCCCCCCTTTAGCAGGTAGGGGATCCTGCGTTCCATAAAAGTTGGACCCCTATCTTTTGGCTGGTGGGGGTTCCTTCGTTCTATAAACATCAGACCCCTATTTTTTGCCAGGGAGGGGGTCCGGCGTTTCAAAAGAGCCACACCCCCTTTTCATAGAGAGGGGGTCCAGCGTTTCTGAAACGCCGGACTCCCCCCCCCTCCTCCCCCCCTTAGGTACATGCTGGGGTCTTGCGTTTTAGAAGCATCGGACCCCTCCGTTCCAAGAGGAGGGGTCTGACGTCTCAGAAACGTTGGACCCCCTCCCTGCAAAAAGGGGTGTTGCGTTTCACAAACCCCAGACCCCCCTCCCTAGCAAAAGGGGGTCCGTCGTTTCTGAAACGGCAGACGCCTTTCGGCAAGGAGGGGATTTGGCGTTTCCGAAACACTGGACCCCCTATTATGAGGGGAGGGGTCGGGCATTTCAGAAACGCTGGACCCCCTACCTTCCAAAAAGGATCAACCGTTTTTGAAATGACAGCTACTGGCAAGGAGGGGTCCGGTGCAAGGTCGGCATCGAACCCCCCATTCTGAGGGGAGGGGTTGTGGCGTGTCCGGAATGTCGGACCCCCTCCCTACCAAATGGGACCGCAGTTTCAGAAACAATAGACCCCTTTCGGCAGGGGGGTCCAACCTGTATGGAACTCCGGGACCAGTTAGACCCACCCCCATTTGATTTCATTGGGGGGGGTTGGGGGGGTTGGGGGGGGGTCTCACGTTCATTTAATGGTGCGAGGGGGTCCAACGTTCGTTTGCAGAGAAGTATCAGGCGGAGCTGCCTAACGTGTGTTAAACATGCTTTTATAGTTTCGATATAGTATCCACGTGTGGGGAACACTTGTCGAGATACCATTCATGGCGTCTTCGGTTCAACCCTCGTTAGCCTCATAAGGGGAGTTATCATTTGCCAACTTTATTTATGAGTGCCTACTCGTTCGTTTGTTTTGTTCATCATAATGTATGTGTGATGTGTAGGGTGCATAATGTCATCGAGAATGTCAACAAGCATCAGTAGGACTCCCGAAAGACACATGCACTTAGCAAAACCATTTATCTCCTTGTGCAAAATCGGCGCGACTTTATAGGGGTCACATGTGGTTCCATGAAACAACCAGAGAGGACTTCGAAGAGGACCCATGAATGACCGCCGTCCTGTACATAAACCCGCATCCAAACGAATGGAACGATGGTACTTGGAACGCGATGGAGAGTGTTTGCCCTTGGGCAAGCCATTACAAGTTTGTCAATATGTTAGAGTTTGGGAACCTCTTTCCAGTGCCTGATGGTGTCCTCATGCCAATATTCCTTACCTGTGTGTGCAAATCATTCCGCTTCATTAGCCACTCTCTCAGTCGCCTCGACTGCCAATACATCACTTCTTCACCACGAACTTGCGGAAGTTCGCAGAGACAAGAGTTAGTAAATTGCGCTCGTGGAGCACTACCAACTCCGTTGCCCAGGGATTTATCCACAAGCTGTATCATACTTTTGTGTGCGGTTGATTTTTACCGGATGTGTTTTCGCCAGAATGGTATGTGTGGCTCTTTCGAAAAAAAGTAGAAAACTCGTGGATGAAGTTGTGCGTGTATCAAGGAACGAGTTGCATATGGATAGGTCCAAGTTCGTTGTTGTGCCGTATCGCCGCGGTCCAAATGGGTGGTCAGATGTGGTGATAGAATGTCGGATCGAAGATTATTCATTTTGGCACGAGGTGGAAGAAAAAGTGTCCAAGATACGAGACTGTATAGGGAATTCCTTAGCACGACCAGGAGAGTTTGTAAGGATAAAATACATGTCTCTATATTCGGAGAATGCAACAGTCGAGGAACCACATATCCACGTATATGGATCATCTATGAATGCTATGTACGGTTTCGGTTCACGACCTCGTCTGCGGGATAACCCATATATCACAAGATCCGGACGGGTTGTCAGACTTTGTGCTTAAGGGAAAAGGAGTAAAAATATAATCTTAGGCAAAAGGAAAAAATTTTGAACGTTGTACAAATGTAATACATAGCGGCCATTTTTTTTTTTTTTCCCAACCAGAGATGCATCATGGGGAGGGGTTATCGAAAATGAAACAATTTCATGGATACAAGTTTTATTTCTTATGGAGGATGTTGTGCATGCGTGTACTTGAAAATAGTAAACATACAGCCTCAGGATGGAGACAAATATGTGAAGTGGTAGAAAAAGGTGCGAGGGGCAGTAGTTGCTAAAATTGGAGCAAGTAGACGTTAAACCTAGTATGTTCGTTGTTGTATACTTTGTGAAATTGTATAACGTGTAACAAACGTACTAATTTGATGTATTCATGATCCAATATGATGAAACTCACGAATTTTGTTCGTATACGCGCTCAATTTGCAGAACGAAAGTCGGTCAAACCAGCTCGCATGCAAGGAGATCCTCCCATCAAGTCTCATCAACAATTGAGGATCTGATTATTTTAGGCACAAACATTTGGTCGGATGGGATCATCGATGAATTTTCAAATTATGGGTGCATAAATGTCGAAAATGAAGTTGGACCGGATGGAGAAATTCTGCCGATAATTGGTTTTGTCAACGGACAGGAGACGATCGTGTATGATCATGCATCGAATGTATCGTACTTGTACACAAAGGAGGAAGAGGTTGACGCCATAGTATCGAGGATAAATGTTGTTGACCCATTGGAGATGTTAGTAAACTGAAGGGAGGTATGCATAAAACAGGACTGAGATGAAAAAAACAAAAGGAATTAAAAAGTGTGCGCGTGATATTCCATTGGCAGAAGAGAATTGTTCGCACTAGTGATAGTGGAATATTATGGTCGAATCCGAGTATGTAATAGAGGCAACGCCATAATGGCATTTTTTACAGCAGTGAAGGTCACTGGCACGGAAATAAATGCGTTATTCTATGCACGGGAAGAATTATGAGACCCCGCTGGTTCGAGCATACCCGAACAGTTTCAGAATCGGTTGAAAATCGATGCGGCACTTAGGAAAAAGTTAATGTACAGGGTTGAAAGTTTGGTGCATGTGCAACTTCATTACTCTTTTTATAAATATGAGAAGATAGTATTCACAGTCGAGCATAGAAAATGTGACACGTATGAAGTGATCGTACGGAGCAGTATCATCGGTCAGGACAAAAAGAAGTACCGTTAGTGGGTGGCAGACAAAAGATAGTTGTGGATTATCCATACTGTGAAGACATAAAGCACGCAAGAAATTTTATATCGCTTATGTTCAATGCATAAACTGGATAGCATAAGTTGGCATAGCACATTAGTCATCGAGAGGATATATTCAACAACGTATATCCGGACGTTGAACCAGATATGTGAACGGTTGTCTTTGTTGTGCCAAGAGAAAGTGATAATGCGTTGCAGTGATCGTCAGATTCACATTGTGTGCTGAACACAATCAAGTTTTTTTTTTTTTTATTCGTGTTTTCTTTGTTCAATAGCTCGTTTCCGGTTATGATGCATATGTGAATTTTAAAAAATCACTAACATTTGTACTTTAAATGCTCAAAGTTTGCATATCCCAGTGGGTGCATCATAGTTGTTTGTATTTTTCTTTCAATCAGTATTTGTTGTATTACAAACTACTATTTATTTGTTTCAAGAATGTTGATAATTATCGGATTACTAATTTTCAACAACATTACATAATCGATATTGCAGGGTTATAGTGCTCGACATTATTACAGAAAATAAACAAATTAAGGTGTAACTTTCACAACAATGGCAAGTGTCACTCCCGTTGCAGTGTCTCCTGGGGCAACGATCACCACAACCAACGGACCATTTCCATATGAATACGACTCAATAATGAAATATGAACTTTATGGATGTAAATTGTTTATAATTGTCGTGAGGTTCGCAGAGATCGACGTGTATAACGTGCAAATTAATGGAAGACAATGAGAAATGGGAAGCGAGCAAGATTTTGTGGAATATCATGAAGCAACTTTGCAAGTCCACGAGGGGAAAAAAACAGCATTGATGCGTGAGGGTAGAAGACTTGAAGGCTGATCTGCTTTCATAACCAACTTTGAAAGCATGCATGTTTCGCGTATCCCAACGTACATGCTAGACGGCTCAAACGATGTGACCGTGCAGATTTTCATCATTAATGCAATAAATAGGACCCACGGGTAATGGAAGAGTAGGGAAATGTGAGAGTATAAGCGGGGATATACAATCATGGATGATGAGTTGTTAAGTGGTGGACGTGGAGCGATGTTGACAGATGTGGCGCATCGTATAACAATGTGGATAAATGTTCAGTTGTTTACTTATTTGCGGTGTATTTATTGTGACAGACTCGTATAAATATGACAAGATTCTCAATTTCGTACGAGAGGCAATAAAGAAAAAGAAAAAAAATGGTGCACGTTTACATTTTGGAAAAGGTTCTGCATTGAATGTTTTAAAAGTATTGGGGTTCTTGTTGTATACAGCAGAAAAAAAATCACATTGAAAAAATGTATCGTATTTACCATCTTATTATATGCACAAAAGGATATTGGTTTCTGAATATTTTACCAAAACTTATTATGAATTTAAAGAAAAGCAAGACCATAATGCTTATTTAATGTCTTTTCCAACATATTTCCCAAGCGAATTTGAGCATGTTTATTATATTATCCGGTTTTATTAATATAAAAAAAAAAAAAAAAATCGAAACTCTTCAAATTTTAGAGTACATGCACTTGAAAGATATTCGACAATCCAAAAAAATAGAATTCCCAAGCGAATGTTGAGCAATTTTAGCCATATTTTTCGACAATGCATGATATCCTATATAATGCGGTAATAAAATTGCTTGAAAATGAAAAAAAAAAAAAAAAAAACGAGTTTCAATTTCGTTCAAAACATAAAATATGTACGTTTTGACAAAATCGTAGTTATCTCTCTCTCGCCTTCTCGATCGCGATTCGCACATCTCTTGAAGAGAGAGAGAGAGAGAGAGAGGAGAAAGAAAAGGCGAAAGGCTCAAAAGGACCCTACCTCGGTCTGCCATGGCGCTTGTCATTGTTGTGGTTCCTCAATGTGCGGCCAGCCGCGTTGGTCGGCGTCTGCCCCCCGACTTCTCCTACCCACCACTGATGCTACTCTTTCCCTCTCTCCCTCTCCCTCTCCACTTATCGTCCTGAAGGTCTCCTCCGATCGGTGCTGCTATTTCTCTCTCTCTCTCTCTCTCTCTCTCTCTCTCTCTCTCTCTCTCTCTCTACCCCGCGCGCATCAGCCATCGCGCTGCTCGCTCTGCGTACAGTTTCGAACTGCCGGCCAATCACCATCCGCCAACTTTGAACTGCCGGCCAATCACCATCCGCCAACTGCCTGCCCCTTTCGGCAACCGCACAGTTTCGCTGCCACCCGCTCCCTGCGTTTCCTACAACCTGCCCCGTTCATCCTCCACACCGTTTTGCGGCCGGTCGCCTTTCCTGCAGCCTGCCCCGTTCGGCCGCCACACCGTTTCGCTGCCCGCTTCGCTTTCAAACTGGCCTGCCCGCCTTACCCTCGTTGGCCTCCTCGGTAGCTCCATGCACGGGCCCTGGGCCCATTTTTTTCTTTCCTAACACTAGCAGCATCTCTCGCGTGGGACGATCACGCGAGACTCGCTATTTCCTTTAGAGTATTAGAGATATTACTTCAAATACAATGTACTGCAATCAAGTCAAAATAATGCACTTCACACAGGGTCTACTTTTCATCTATCCAGATAGACCTTGGTAGAGATGTTCAGTACCACTCCGCTTGCTTCTGGTTCTCTTATCTTTCCTGTCACATTTCCTTCCAAGCTCTTTGCATTGTGTTCTTCTTCTCTCAACTATCTCCTCCCGTGCCGAAATTGTTCAATGCTTTTCTTTTCTCTATCCCCAGTATTGTTTTTCTTTGTCACTACCTCCCTATGTCAGGAGTGGGTAATTAACGCGCCTGCTGCCTACCTTGGTTGTGATAGCCATCTCTATACCCTAAGAGAAGACATTGTTTTTCAGGATAATTTTAACGCACCTGCTGCCTACCTTGGTTGTGATAGCCATCTCTATACCCTAAGAGAAGACATTGTTTTTCAGGATAATTGGTGGAAAGAGCCCACGCAAAAACCTTCCCGGTTTTGGGCGCCTGAAACTCGGCCGTTTGGTGGCCCAAACCATCTTCAGCCTTGGTGAAACTTGGTTCAAGAATTTTGCGTAGTTTTTGCTCCAGATTAAAGAACTGGTAGGGCCCTTTTTTTTCAAAATCACGTACGTGGGCCTCATTCAACACTTCAGCGGTACCATCGTCAGCCTCTTTTACATCAAAATGAATCTGGCGCTGTTATGCACCAGCAGACATCAAAATGAATCTGGCGCTGTTATGCACCAGCACCAGATTCATGATCCGGTAGGGCCCTTGGAACGACGGGTGGGCCTGTAGTACCCTACATGAAATTCATTGGGCCGGTAGTACCAAACGGCCGAGTTTCGGACCCTACATAGAAGTCATTCGGCCGGTAGTACCAAACGGCCGAGTTTCTGGCGTCCACAACCGAAAAGGTTTCGGCATGGGCGGAATCATCCCTTGTTTTTCTGCTACCCTGATGGAATACTCACACTAAGGGGCAGATCCCACTTCTACCATTTTTGGTAAGAACGTAAAAGTGCTGCAAGAGGTCGCACAAAACCTGAGAGAAAAACAAAAACGCATCCCCACATGCCCTACATCTGCAGGACTTTTCCTAACCGAGCGGCACTATCTACTGGCGCCTCGAGGATCCAATGGCCTGCACATCAGGAAAAGAATAAAGGAAGAAAAACAAGGCCTCCTTTCACGGTGCAGGGTAAGGGGTGGCCTCTCCCCAAAATAAAAAAAACTACCGCCCCTGCAATGACGCTCACCCCTCCACGTACAAGAATATTTCCACTTACCCGACGTTCCCGGACGGGATCCGTGTTTCCTGGAAAGACGTATGATCCCAAATTTTGACTAGAAGTGCCCTCCTTATAAGAAGTGGGATCTTCCCCTACGACTCTTTCTACCAAGCTGTAGACGTGATTGCTGTCAGGTTCATACAGGTCTGGCCGTAATTGCAGTCCCTATCAGAGCATACTCACATGACCAAATTGAAGGTCTGGCCGTAATTGCAGTCCATATCAGAGCATACTCACATGACCAAATTAAATGAACAAGCTGAAAAATGGTCGTACCCACATGCAAGCTGAAAAATTTGGCATACTCGCATGACCAATGAACAAGGTCAAAGAATATGGGCATACTCACATCACCAAAGATCGCCTCTCCATTTTTCTGGTAGCATGCAGAGGGAACTTCTTTTGGGAAAATTGTCACAGTCTCTCATTTTCTGACTTCAAATTGGCTCTTCTGTTGCACCGTAGACCCACGGCCACACTTATCATTGTGCCCAGGGACACCTCCAAATTCCCAGTATACCCAACTACCGGAAAGTCCAAATTGCCGAAATGTCCAGGAACCTGGACGATTAAAGAAAATGATTATTATTATTATTATTTTTGTTTATTTTTTAATTTTTATTTTTCCTGAACAAAACTGTCCGGGTTCCTAGCCGATTGAACAAAATTTGTCGTCATATCCCACTACCGGATTGCAGAAATTGTTTCTACATCCACTTAGCGAAACGGTTATTGTGCTCAGTTCACCCAATTACAAGGGCCCTGAAATTGAAATTGCTCAAATACCCAGGTTCCTTACCGACTGGACAAAACTGTCGTTCTATTCCCCTACCGGGCTGCACAAATTCTGTGTACATACAAGTTGAAACCTCTCTCTCTCTCTCTCTCTCTCTCTCTCTCTCTCTCTCACACACACACACACACACACACACACACAAAACAAAACAAAAAAACAAATAAAAAAAGTCTGATCATGACGATCAACAGTGGGCCCAACTCTCTGGGCCTCGCTCCACTATTCTCGGCATGCACAAAAGACAAAAATCGTGGCGATGTACCTGTCCAACGTTCTAGCGGCAGATTCACTCTCGTTTTCCACATTACCAGAATACTGGAGTGAGGCCCTCTATCCAAAAAAATCGTCAATTCCCACGTCGATCTAAAAAGTAAAGCCAAAACAAACCCACCCCCGTCTCACCTCTATCCCTCACGCACGACACTCTCCACTCTTCTCTCTACAGATCGCCTAAGGAGCACAAATGGACAGCCTGCGAGGTCTTGCAGTTCTTTGTGTAGTGGCACACACGCCGGCAGCAGTCTACTATAGACATGCGACAACACCCATCCTCACTCTACTACACAACATTCCAAACGCATCTAGACTGTATCTTCGCCGCTATACATTTGGACTGCCCCAACACTTTTGCACTTCTGTGGGCCAACTACCAACTCAAGATACATTTCGAATGCCGTGTAGTGGTGGATCGAGGGTCAACGCCGAACAAGAATCGCCCAAAGAAACCTCACGTCATGACAACGCCTATCTAGCTATGAAAACGACAACAACAAAAAAAAAAGAGGAGAAAAAAAGAAGCAAAAGAAGCAGACGTGACCAGTGACCACAACGCAGAGAGAGAAACAGAAAAAAAGAAATTCGACCGTTAAGGGCCTCGATCCACTACTCACCAAATGTACAAAAAAAACAAAAAATATGGCGGTGCATCTTTCCGTGTTCTACCGAAAGATTCATTCTCAAATTTACACATTCTGAGTGAGAGTAATGGAGCGGTGCATCTTCCCCCGAACATAACGCACCGTAAAAGTGAATGTATAGAAGGTATATTTCGGGCCAGATACAGCCAAAATGAGGGTGCGTTGTGTTCGGGGGAAGACGGTAGTAACGGGATCCCTCACTTCCTGCTACCAGGTTCCTCGTACTCCGCCTCCGGAGTGGTTTCGCCCGCGGAACCCGTCGGCCCCGCGGCCGATCCCGATCCCGATCCCGATCCGCCTGCCTGTTTGTTGATAGCCTCTCCGATCTGTAACGAGCTGGCCCTGGCCGCGTCAATGGCAGTCTGCAGCGACTGCAGGTCGTCTCCCTCCATCGCCTTTCTCAAGCCCGATATCGCTTTGTTCACACTGTCCACCACATGCTGAGGAAGCTTGTCCTTGTGCTCGTTCAAGCTTCATTCTGTGGAGTAGATCAGCGTGTCCGCAACGTTTCTCGCTTCAATGAGTTGCTTTCTCTCTTTGTCCCTATGCGCATACTGCTCCGCTTCGCGGACCATCTTGTCGATATCCGCTTCCGACAGTCCTCCCGACGACTGGATGGTGATGGCCTGCTCCTTCTGGGTGGCTTTGTCCTTCGCCGACACGTTCACGATCCCGTTGGCATCGATGTCGAAAGCGACCTCGATCTGTGGGACTCCCCGCGGGGACGGCGGGATCCCGACCAGATCGAACTCGCCCAACAGCTTGTTATCCGCCGCCATCTCCCTCTCTCCCTGCAGGACCTTGATCCCGACCTGAGTTTGCCCATCGGCCGCAGTGGAGAAGACTTGCGACTTCTTGGTCGGGATCGTCGTGTTCCTGCTGATCAGGCGGGTGAAGACGCCGCCAAGCGTCTCGATCCCGAGAGAGAGAGGGGTGACATCCAGCAGCAGGATGTCCTTGACGTCACCACGAAGCACGCCGCCCTGGATCGCCGCCCCCAGCGCCACCGCTTCGTCCGGATTGACCCCCTTGCAAGGATCTTTCCCGAAGATCGACCGCACGATCTCCTGCACACGTGGCATCCTCGTCATGCCGCCGACCAGTACCACCTCGTCGATGTCCTTAGCCGAAACGCCCGCATCCTTGAGGCAGTCCTTGCAGGGCTGCTTCGTTCGGGCAAGCAACTGCTCGACGAGCGACTCGTACTTGGAGCGTGTCAAGCTGAGCTGAAGATGCTTGGCGCCGGTCGCGTCGGCCGTGATGAACGGAAGATTGATCTCCGTCTGCGGCGTCGAAGACAGTTCAATCTTCGCTTTCTCGCTCGCTTCGCGCAGCCGCTGCAACGCCAGCCGGTCTCCCCTCAAATCAATCCCCTCCTGCTTCTTAAATTCCTCCAAAAGATGGTTCAAGAGCGCGTTGTCGAAGTCCTCCCCGCCCAAAAACGTGTCCCCGTTGGTCGCCTTCACCTCGAAAACGCCGCCCGATATCTCCAGTATAGAAATATCGAACGTGCCGCCGCCTAGATCGAACACCGCAATCAAGCCGCCATCCTTCCTCTCCATGCCGTAGGAAAGCGACGCCGCCGTCGGCTCGTTAATGATGCGCGCCACTTCCAGGCCAGCGATGCGCCCAGCATCCTTCGTCGCCTGCCGCTGGGCGTCGTTGAAATAGGCGGGAACGGTGATCACGGCCTTGGTCACAGATCGGCCCAGATACGCTTCCGCTGTTTCTTTCATCTTCTCCAGCACGAAGGCGCCAACCTGGCTGGGCGATAACTTCTGCCCGCCGGCTTCCACCCAGGCGTCGCCGTTGGGACCGGAAACGATCTTGTACGAGACCATGCTCATCTCCTTCTTCACGACCGAGTCGTCGAACCTTCGGCCTATCAGCCGCTTGGTGCCATAGACTGTGTTAGTGGGATTGGTAATCGCCTGACGCTTGGCAGGCGTACCCACTAGTCGCTCGCCCTTAGGAGTGAAAGCCACGACCGAGGGGGTCGTCCTTGCCCCCTCGGCATTCTCGATGATCCGTGGCATCTTCCCCTCCATCACTGCCACGCAGGAGTTGGTCGTGCCCAGGTCGATCCCGATCACATCGCTGCCTCCCGCCGCCTTGGCGCTGTAACCTCTGGTCCCAGCCGCCGCACAAGCGTGCCGGATAAGCGACGAAGCCAAGCAATTGGCCGCGGCCGCGGCCGCGTTCTGCACACCCTCCACGTGGCTCCCGACACCAATTTGCGCCCCGCCCTGACCTACACCACTGGCGATCGACGTCAGCCTCGACCTCCCCCCCCCCCCCCCCCCCCCCCCCCCCCCCC
>BFEA01000055.1:2697110-2709649 GCA_003427395.1 Chara braunii
GAGAGAGAGAGAGAGAGAGAGAGAGAGAGAGAGAGAGAGAGAGAGAGAGAGAGAGAGAGAGAGAGAGCATTGCACTTATAGATCGAAATGCGAATAGGTAATTGTTCTAGTCGTATAACTGAAATTATAGTCTGAAACCATGCCTCGTACTGCAACGGTCATGTAGTGAATCACATGTTTTTCTGAGTTGCCTCATTCGAATCTGCAATTTAATATTTTTGGCGTTTCGATATATATTTTAAGACGACCGTGGATACTATCTCTGTTGCCGTGGACAATTTCGGATGCACAAAAGCACCCAGAGCTGATGCCATTGCTCCCTGTACAAGACACCCAATGTTATCATCCCACCCTGCGAAGGTGGATAATGCCGCTGCACGGTTGACAAGCACAAACCAAGACTTGCCACCTTTAGAAATATTTTTCCCAAAAAAAGTCAGAAAAACGTACCTCATTTTGATTGGTTGTGGCATTGGGGGGCAATTGTGTTGGGCCAATGACCCAGTGAGTAAGGCCTCATACTTTACTAAAAACGTATTGAGGTTGGAGTGAAGGGGTATACTTTACTGAAAAGCCACGCTTTATCAACCAGGAGGGACGAAGGTGCAAACTTGTCATGCTGGTGCCCTCCCCGACGGGGCAGACAAACTATGTCGCCATCATGCTTACTATTTTGTGATCTTAATTGTTGAAAAGCCAAAGTCATCTACACTTAAGCCGTTTGCAGAAGGTTATCATATCGTAAGCAAAGATTGGTAATGCTCCCAATCTGGTCACTCTAATGATGTATTACTATTGGACGTTGTAACCGATTTTCAGCAGGTGTAACTCCTTACCAATGGACAGGACTCATCCACGAAAGCGCCTCGATCCAGCTGGTTCTCTTACCACCATTGGAGTGTCGATTATGACACGATGTTAAAAAAAAAAAAAAAAAAAAAAAAAAAAAAAAAAAAAAAAAAAAAAAAAAAAAAAAAAAAAAAGATGTCAGGTCTCATTAGACCACGGTGTTACAAAGAAAAAAAGAAAGGAAATATATCTTGTTGTCAAATAGTACGTACTACAATAAGTCGCAATATAGGTGTTCTAATCCAAAGTACTTCGTAACTTGCAGCCACTTTCCTCTCTCTCTCTCTCTCTCTCTCTCTCTCTCTCTCTCTCTCTCTCTCTCTCTACGTGTGTGTGAGTGTGTCGGTATGTAAGTATGGAGACGACAACTTTATTATAATAATTGAACTTGATGTTCGGAAGGGGACTGGGTAGCACCAAAGAAAGAACCTGGTAGAATCGATTGGATCCACTTCGTTCGAACTTTTGATGCACTATTGGAATACTATGATGATGGCGAAGAAGGACACATTTTGGCCTCCAAGGACCCATGTGTGGTGGGACAAGGCGAATCTTTTCAGAACCCGAGTCTTGGGGGACGGTGAAAACATGCTAGCACACCACCCTCACACCTCCATCGTGGACTTGACAGTGAATCCATAGGGTTAGAAAGTGGAAGTCAGAAGGAAGGCCGACTGGTGCCCATCCTATGACGAAGGAAATACTTAAATGACCTATGAGTTGAATCAATGTACAGGATCCTAAAACGAAATGGGACTTGAAGGTGTTGGTTAGCGGTGGGTAGACTTAGCATCTTAATATACCAGACCGTAGTCTGCTCAGTCAGATCAAGTGGTTCCAGAAAGGCTGGTCAAAGGCGGACAAAAAAAATTCACTCCTATGACAATTCGCCCATCGTTGCCTTCCTCCTGCACAATTGGCTGATTTACCACACCTCCCTCGAGCAGAGGGTTGTGACTTTGTATTGGTATGAATGTTGCCTGTTGTTCTTCCCCTTATACAAACGGGTGTAAGAAGTCTTACACATATTTTAACAATATTCAAGCTCAGTGCTCACTTGTAGATCGTAACAGTCATGGAAACGGTACCTGATTCTAATTGGAAGTGGGATTAAAGGGCAATCATGTTGGGCCATTTGCAGACACCATAAGCTCCAAACTTTACTGAAAACATGTTGAGGTAGGGGCGAAGGGCGATACTATGGCCTCTTTGGTGGTTACGCTACATTCTGGCTATAGAGGGGACAAGGGTGGAGAGCCAGGAATTCACGGAGAAGATTATGGAACAAATCTAAATGGAATTGACCCGAAGTTTGTTCGTCTTGAACACAACTAGACCTATTCAACACATGCAAAGACATCTATCTACCAATCACCTCATTTTCCAACGATTGGCTCGATAGAGAGCGTGCAGGGTGGATAGCAAGGGTGGAGTGAAGAGAAGAGCAGTCTGAGGCTCAACAATAAGGGACAGAGGGATTGCATGAAAACTGCCAAAGATTTAACTACTGGACAACGATACAACCTCCTTCCCCCTGAAGCCGTTGTCTAACTTCCTGGACCCCTTTCCCCTACCTATCCCTTATCGCTGTCAATAATTATACTATGAGACCTCCGCTTGATCCACCACGATGGACCAACGTGCAAACCTGTCCCGTCGGTACCCCAAGGCCTCCCCCCAGCGAGCGTCCGTGTCAAAGCGTTTTCCAGTTAACTAGTTTTCTTTTTTTTTTGAAATTAAGTCGACCCTCTGGCCTTAGAGGTTTTCCAGAGAAGGTTATCAAATCATAAGCCAGGCTAGGTAGTATCCCCAGTCTGCTTACTTTTCTAACGTATTACTATCATGCGGCTCCGGAGCCCGTTTGTTGTAGGTGTAGGTCCCCACCGATAGATAAGAGTTATCCACCAAAGCGCCTTGATCCATCTGGTTCTCTTACCACCACTGGACTGCAGGTTATGACATGATTACGCAAAAAAAAAAAAAAGATGTTTTGACTCATGAGACCATTGTGTAAGAAAGAAAATAAAAAGGAAGTATATCTTGCCGTAAAATGGTACGTAGCACAATAAGCAACAACAAATGTTTCTAACTCGAACTACTACGTAGCGTGCTCTCTCTCTCTCTCTCTCTCTCTCTCTCTGAGTTTCTCTCTTTCATGTTTGTTTTTTCTGCCTCGATAAGAGTGGATAATATATATACAACTCGTCGACAAATCTCACAAAATGTTTGGCAAACAAAAAACATTTACTTAAGACTTAAAAACCAAAATATTTGGTTTCAATTTGTGTTTGTTTGACCTATTTATGGTATGATAAACTTAGCTACATCTTATGCTTTAATTTGATAAATTTATCAAAAAAAAAAAAACATATTTTGTGGTTGAAGAGTACGTAGTATAATGAGTCCAAATACAGGTGTTTTCACCCAAAATACTAAATAATTGCTGACCACTTTCCTCTCTCTCTAACCATCACTTGTTTTTTTTTTGTTTCTCTGGAGCAGTGGATATATATATATAATATATACATTAATAGTTTTATTTGTAGATGCGTGTATATATATATATATATATATATGCAGAGTTGCCAGGCCGAACGTACGGAGGCCCCTAAGCTGACCCCCGAACGTTCGGGCGTTCAGGTCCGAACTCGAAGGGGTTCGGACCCCGCAAAAAAATATTTTGGTACCTAAAAATTGTTCTTTGTTTCTGATTTTTGTTTTTTGAGTTCTCTGTTATGTAAGTTACCTGTCTCTCAATTTTGAAGTTATTATGTGGAGCCAAACAATAATGAAAAATCGGCAAAGGTGGTGGTGTCAAAACTTGCTTTCCCACTTACTAATTTGTTGTTTTTTCTCTTTTCACTTTTTGTTTTCCCTTTATTTCGGGGCCTGGAAAAAAAGATTATTTCTAACTTTATTTGTAGGTTCTCTATAATGTAATATACATATGTATAAAATTTCATGGCATTTTAGAAAGCCAAAAAAAAATGAAAAAATCGCCAAAGATGGCGGTGTCAAAGACTTGCTCGCCCACGCAATAATTTCATTCTCGTTTTATTTTTTCTTATTTTCATTAATATTATTTATTTTTCGTATTTGATTTTTATTTCAAATTTGGTAAGRAATTTGGATGTACTRTTGAGGCAAATGTTGTTTAGTTTATTCTTCTGCAYGACATAGTTTTTTTTCMGAATTTKTGGAAACTTTTTTTTTTTTTTTTTTTTTTTTTCGGTTCCGCGTTCGGCTGAACGTCCGAACGCGTCGAGAGGGGTTCCCAAACGTTTGGGCGTTCGGGTTCGGGTGTTCGGCCCGTCCCGAACGCCGGCAACCCAAACGTGGAGACTGTTGAGGGTTCAGCCTCCTGATGAGTCGGTGAAACTTCGACGAAACAGTTTGTCACAGCCCCTCGTTTGTTGTCCTCTTCTCTCTCTCTGCCTACGGTTTACCGGGCAGTTTTATTTGTGACGATATATACAACGACTTCGCTAGCTTCCTGCTACGGTTTTTTCCGGTCAGGTCGAGCGGCAGTGGTCGGGGCCGTTACTAGGCGGCCATGCTGTGCCTCTAGTGCCAGCGGCGTGTCTGGAGTGTATTTTTTGGCTGTGACAGACCTTTCTTTGTTTCGTGGATGTTTTGCTGGCTTRTGATGGGGTGTGAACCGACAGTCTGTAGAGTTTTCCATCTGGTGTGGGTGAGTGATAGTCTACTTTGATTTTGGTTAAGGTAGATTATCATTTACAGTGTAATTAGTGAGGGGATTCTGCAGACTATTGAGGGTTCAGCCTCCTGATGAGTCGGTGAAACTCCGACGAAACAGTTTGTCACAGCCCCTCGTTTGTTGTCCTCTTCTCTCTCTCTGCCTACGGTTTACCTGACAGTTCTATTTGTGACGATATATATATAAAATAAGAATAAAAAACTATTATTGGAGTGATTCATATATGTATGAACCAACATCATAATCGACAGACCAAACAATTCATATTTGAATGACGAACTTATCTAAAAGGTGATGAAGACATACCTAAATTTTCACACATGGTCAATACTACGAAAAGAAAGTACAAGATGCCTTGTTTGACAAAGGTATGTTGTACTCGTTGATGCAATAGAAGTAATGGACACCAATATATCGCATATCTATTTATAACCTACCTTATCTGAAGGTATGAAAGCATACGTAGACACAGACAACATCAACCTCAACTTCAGTCCGTTTTCAGTCCACCACAAAAACAACTTCACCACATGTTGGACCATGTTGGGAGTGTGTTAAAATAATGTTGAAACTATGTTGGGGTGTGTTGGGACACGTTGGTTACACGTTGGTGGGGAGGGATAGGGCATAACAAAGTCCTTGACGTGGGAAAACACATTTTTCCTATATGAGTTCCATCTTTGAAAACATTCTCAAACATTTAAAAAAAGCGGAATCAGCCAAACAATTTTTCATTTGACCGTGTGAAGACCATTCCTTCATGCAACCATCTCAATATTACCGAGAACAACTCCTATACACTTTCCTTATTACACTCATACTCTCATACCATTCTCCTCATCAGAAACCTTTATACATAGTATGAACCCCTTATCGCCCGTCGTTCCTTCTCTAACCGTGATCACATTCCCATCAAGTCTCATCCCCGATCGATAACAATCATCGTCCAAAGTCTTGCTTCAAATGCTTTACACCGAGTGCAATTGCTTAGACCTTCATCATTCACGCTCATCACCTGCGTACAACAACTAAAATTCCCCCGTTCATGAAAAACAACAACAACAACAACAACAACAACAACAACAAATAATCATAAAAAAAACAAATAGGGGAGACAGAGAAGTCCCTTTTCCACAGAGGTCACAAACCATTACAGACAATTCACATCATGAAAGCCAACGGTCATCCACGCGGTAAGATGGTAATCGAAAAAAATCCGCTACATCTACCTCTTCTCCTACATATTTATTACAGACTGGTTCTCCTCAATCATATATAACCATCACCATTTTACCATAACAAAAGGTATGCGAAAGTTCAGTTGTTACGTTCTGCTAGGGTATCGACAATCCCTTAAACATGTTTTTCACTAGCCCTGTCATAGGCTAGCTTATCAGAGGGTCCTTACAAGGATAGCACAAAAAACATAACGCTGATAATATGTATGGGAGAACCATTTTAGTATTCCTCGCCTTTACTGGATCAGTATGTTAATCATAATAACTGCCAATAATAAAAATAAAATAAATAAATAAGTAAGTAAATAAATAAATAAATAAATAAATAAATAAATAAACAGTTGGGATAGTAATGACAATAACTTTCACCTCCGGTTGAGCATTCTTATGCACTTCTCTACGCGCCTCTCCAATTCCCTCATCCGCGAGATGCATGTCAAGAATTTCCTTGAAACTGAATGTCGAGTTCATGCTACTGATCAAACTATCTTACGTGCTCCGAGTGATATGGCGATCACTGGTGCAAGGCCAAGGGAAATCCCCACGGGGACCAGTGAGCAAGAAAAAGATAGAGATGTTGAAACTGCGATGGTGATCCTGGGTACTATTCTGAACAGCGACATTACACAGTTCCACAGACAACGTAAGAGCACAAAGAAGCGTTAAAGTTCTCTCCATAAGCATAGACCTTTGTCACCCTCTTCGGCAGAATCTTGGTTGGGGAAGCGAGCATGCCTCTGTACACAGATTTATCAAACCAATGAAAACCCGTGCACATTGGCGCGCTTGCTCCACCGATTGAGGAGGTATTACATCGTATCATTACTCGTTTAAATATTCCTATTTCCCTTCGCAAAGTACCCGGTACCTTCATGTCTCGTTTGGACATAGTCACACCGATTTTGAACCATCAATTTTGCGTATCTCTTACGATTCTCAAAGAGTGATGCCCTTACCCTGGGCTGTAGTTAAAATTTGGCATCTCAGCCGGCCCTCAGCACCCATGTAGAAAAAAAAAAAAAAAAAAAGGGTTGATCACTCTTGTATGCGCGCGTGTGTGTGGCGCGCCCCTAACCTGCTGGGGGAATACTGACGAAGAGGGTAGGGGAGATACCCGACCCTCAAGGTCAGGCTCCCCCCAACTTCCCTCTCGTCAGCACCCATGTCGGGTGTTGATCAGAGACGACACAACACATCACCACCCACCCACCCACACATGCAGAATAAATACTCGTATTGTGTCAGTAGACTCCCAATCCGTGATACAAGCATGTTTTGAAGATGATACTTACATCTAACAGTCTCTTGGTGTCGTCGCTGTTGCATCGAAATGTCTGGAACAGATGAGGATGATCAAGGACCATTTTCGTTGTACCAATGCATCTGTGCTTCAAAAAATAATTTCTATCATTGCGTCGATCAGGTTTTTTATGTCCTTTGCTGCATCTGACGCCTCTGACGGAAAAAACATAATCATCGCTGTTTGAGAAATAATTACATTGACTGACTGTCTGATCGGCCTAATAGAATCAAAGTTCACGTACTTGACAGGTTTGAAGGAGAGGGTCAGCGTTTTGTCATGTTTCGTTGTGACAAACCGCCCTTCAGGTCCTGAGATGACCTGGATATTAAGATGTAGAAACTGAGCTAGCGTGCCATATATCATTCCATTAGCTCCAATGGTGAAATCCCTAGTTGGATTCTTGATTTCTTTAATGTGCAAGGGATAGATCCGGAAGGGGTCATCATCACTCCTTGGCTGCTCAGGATCAAGGAATTTCGAGATTGCAGGATTATTGATACTGTGCAGATCATCTATGTATCTAAACGTTTGCTTAAACATAATAGTCAAATTATCGGCTCCGAGCTTCAACAGTCTCAGAATGAACAAGTACTCATATTTGAAAAAATACACGTTACACCATATTGGAGAACAAGGAAGTCCCATGGAGATGCCTTTCACCTGTCTCCAGATGGTATTCCCAAACATTGTGTAGCACCTGCTCAAAACCCACTCACACAGGTTAACGATATCTTTTGCATTCAACGAAAAAGAGTTAGCCAATGTTGGCGACCAGGTTTCGCCACACAGCAAAGGATTGACCCATTTCTCTTGTAGATGCACTTCAAGCTCGCCCGGTCAGAGGATGCCTTCATTTGTCTGAATGCAATGTTTACAAAAAATCTTATTGCCTCAATGAGTCCATCTTTCGAGTGATCAATCGGAATGTTCTCAAAACACTTCGATATGTCAGCTGAAAATACAGAATAAATCTTGTCTGGGAGATTATAACAATACTCTTGGACACAGTCAATAACCCACCAGAAGGTTGTGTCTCTACCATGAAAAGCCTTCGTTGTTTTCATGGTCTCCTTGCAGTGCTGCATAACCATATCCTTGACTGTTGTAAGTGTTGTTTTAATCAAGGACGCAGTACTGGTAAAAAAAGAGTCTGAAGCATTCGTCAACCATCTAAATGTCATTTTATGCTGCTTAAAAAGAGAGAAGGTTAACAACAGTCGTATTTTTCATCACCCCTTCAGGACACCTTTCACCACTTCAGGATACAGCCGGCCTAAATTGGTGGTTTTCATGGTCTTGGAACCTTTCACCACTTCAGGACCATTCAGGATTTTCAGACTGCCCAAAACTCCCACTTGACCACTTTAGGACACCCTTCACTAATTCAGGATGCAGTCTGCCTAAACAGGTGGTTTTCAGGGTCTTCGAACCTTTCACCACTTCAGGACCATTCAAAATTTTCATACTGCCCAAAACTCTCACTTCAGAATTTTCATTCCTGAATTTTCAGCTACCCGATAACCGTTTGTGCTTAAAAATGACCATAAGACATGGTAGGTTCCGGGATTCCATTCTTACATGCGGGAACGCTTCTTTCATAGAGTTAGTCGCTTTGTCAAGTACTTGCTCAGGGGAGAGATCAGAAATATTGAAGTCTGGGCTCAATAATCTTTCCCGGTTAAGTGCTTGACGTCACTAACGTACTGGAAGGGAGGGCATACCATAAAGCACTTCCTGAGTCCTTTATTGAGCTCCGTATTCAACACAGCTTTCACCATGTCGGTCATGTGTTTAATCAGGGCTTCTGGTAAAAACTTCACACTCTTAATGGTGAGAATAGTGTCCAACCACGCTTCCATGAGTACACTCAATGCTTCCTTCTTCTTCGCTTGCCTAACGGGGATGCGATTCAATCCTTTCGCTAGCATTCTCGTTAGCTTAGGGTTTTTTGCAATCCTTGGATCTAGGGTGAGCACATGCTTAGATGCTATCGGGCACGGTTGAGCCATGCTCAGGGTTTCGTTGCTCAAGAAAGAGTGCATGTGCATGCTCCTCGTGCATGGACATATTTCCTCCTCACACAACCTTTCATACCATTCACTAAAGTTAAAGCATTTAAAAACAGCAATCGGTTTATACACGTATCTTTTGATGGGGTCGTCATATTTCCAACCGAATAGAATACTTGAAAAGACCGCTAGTACGGATGCACTTACGAATTTCAACAGGACAGACTCAAATATCCTTGCGAGTCGCGACCTTGATACCTTCCCAAATCCTTCCAACATAATGGATATGGACAAATCTGGTCGATGTTCTTCCTCCCTCAGATTGTACCAGAGGAGAAGCCATCTGTAGCTCTCACACTCTTCTTCACATACTTAGGCATGAGGAGTACCTTAAGACACACCTTGAAGGTTTTTTTATCAGCACCGATCACTCCGTTGAGTGATTCCGACGTCAGGGATGGATCATCGATGATCCTCCTGGCTATGATCATCATTTTTTCCCTCACACATCCAAATGAGATAGACGAAAGCATAAGCGGCTTCCAGCATGTGGAAAGGCATTTGATCAGCGAAGTTATCTTCGCCTTTGGGGTGGGTGCATCCGGATAGAGGACATCCAGATGGTAGAGAGGGAACCAGATCAGATGGTCAAACCATTCAGGTCTAGTCCCACAGTCTGCACTGCGTTCCGATGTACATCTACATTTCAAGTACGGTCTACCTACGTTCGAAATCCTTTTCAGTTCCGCGAGAGCTGACGGATTTTGTGGCGGTTTGTTACCCTTGATCAGTACATTGGGACGTGGGCGACTACACTTACTCGTGCCCATCGTGCTCATCGGTGGAAGAAGCACACCATCCCCTTTGAAGGAAAATTTGACATCAGGGGGGGGGTATTCATCTCAAGTGCCCTGTCATATGCACTCTTGATGTCTTCCTGAGTCAGTGAGGCTAACAAGCGATAGCCCCTCTGATCAATTGGTGCAAAGAAGTTGAAGGTCTCCAGGGACCAGATTTTCCCGCTGAAGGCTGTCGACATGGTTTTTACCCATCTGGGTGAAGCCAAAGGAAGGAAAGCATTTCTTTAAACATCCGTATACGTCTTCTTTTTCGTCAATTCCGGGGAGGCTTTTGCCCTCACTACCTCCGCTTCCTTCTTCCTCAGGTACTCCGTCTCTTCCTCGGTTAATTAATCCTCGGCATCTTCCAGCGCCTCCTCATCCTCAATCGCGATATTGCGCACCTCATTCTCCTTGTGAAATGAGTCCGCAGACCAAAGTTTAATAAACTTGGTCTCTGCCTCGATTGTGCTCGCATTAATTGTCCTATCCTCCTTCCCTACCACATTTCTCACCGCCACAGTAGCCCTCCCCATCTTATTCAAACTATCGATAAAACTTCCCCTCTTATGACGGTACAAGTATATCAGTTCGACCCAATCGTTGAAAGACAGGTGCTCAATCAAAGGAAGGGCACGTATCACAGAAAGGATTGACCTCTCCCTAACCTCCGCTACTACTTGTTTCAGGGCATAGGTTATCAAGGCTTGGGTAGGACGGGAGGGAGGATGGAATCGGGCTAGCCAGGATTTGTCACCAGTCACAAGATCGGGAGTCCATAGCACATGAGGCGCAACAAAGTCCTGACACAACCGAAACAGATACCGCAATCGTGAGCATGTCATGCACGAGTGATACTCGTCATGAGAGAAATGCAAGAATTTTTAGAGGAAGATTCAAAGCATGGAAAAAGCCTTATCATATTTTGTGAGCCACAAATGAACGGCCATGGGTATCAGCCATGAGAGGAGCTCCATCAGGGACTTCCCCCGATGGGTGTGCGTGTGTAGATGTGTGTGAACACATGTTGCTGAGGCCTCAGTACGTAACATATACGCGCTCTAGTTCATCGTCACCTCACAAGATAGAGCAACCATAGAACCCCTCATTACCGACATTCATCTCAATGACACAAGCTTATTACAAACGCATGACTCCTGCCACAAGGTACCATTCCACAGACAAAAGATTTGAAATTTTCTCCATTGATCCAGATTTGTTCTCAGAAAATCCAAAAATACACCCCCGGTTCTCGAATCTACTGAATCGAATACCCAAAATTCCCGAACCACGGCTGCAATCGAAATACGGTAAACAATCCTTGCAGAAATTCATAGTAACCTCTCAAGTCCTCGCGGAAAACAGTCGTAATCATTAGCACCATCGATGAGGTTTTGCCTACGAATCAGTTTATTAGTCAATTATGACTCAGTTTGATCATGAAATAGTCGACGTAACCTAGTTAACTGTATATGCCCAAAGTCCCCAAACTCTGGCTACAGCTTTAACAAACTATGATCATCGATGTCACGAAAATTCCAGTATCCTTTTCAAATCATAAAAAAATTGTTGAAATTGCCATCGTCGCAGAGGGGTTGCCTACGAATCAGTTTAGTGCTGACTGTGACTCTGCTTTCTCAAAATGGGGCGACATACACAGTTTACTGCATAGGTGGAGATCTCCGCTCCTCAGATCATATGTCACCACAACTTTGAGGAAAACCTATTTTTAGCAAAATGGAAAAAATTGTTAAAAAAAAAAAAAAAAAAAAAGGTTTTTATAGAAAATTTAAGGATAGCCGCTGTTGTGGTTATAAGAAGAGGTATTCCCAATGGAACTGCGAATACAATGAAACAGGAAAAGGGCCCCGCGTGCAGGGGCCCCTGCATGCATAGGGAGGGGTGCATGCATATGGGCCCCACATATATAGGGGGCCCACTATATGCATATAGGGCCGCTTACATGGGGCCCATCGGGGGGCCCTGCAAGGACCGCCGCATATGGGGGGACCCCTGCATGCATATTTAGAGGGGGGGCCGTGCATGCAGGGGGGATGCCCATATGAGGGGCCCCGACATGTATGGGCCCCTATCCACAGGGGAACCCCTCTAACCATTCCTCCAATTCCTATGTCTTGATATGGGTCGGCCCCCTATGTGAGGCATATATGGGCCCTCGCGCATAGGAGTCTCTCATGCTTGCATGACCTCCACACATGCATTTTTCTTGGGGGGGTTGCATGCATGGGGGACCTCATATACGTGGGGGCCTCAATGTAAGGTGCACACATGCATGCCCCCCCCCATGTATGATGGCCCCTCATGTATGGTGGCCACCCATGTATGGCGGCCCCCGAGGCGCATGCATGCATTTGGGGGGGGGCATATATGCCCCCAATTCATATATCTCAATGAGCAATAACAAACCAAAATTCGATACTTGTAAAATGCCATAAGCTTGATCTTGTTGTGATCCAGGGAAAAGTCCAATCCCAAATTGCACAACCAACCTTCCGCTGCCTTCAATCCCCCACCTTCCGGTGCCTTGAATCCCCCACCTTCCCCCGCCTTCAATCCCCCACC
>BFEA01000055.1:2711214-2722787 GCA_003427395.1 Chara braunii
CAGCATGTAATCTGCCGTTCTTGAAACTGACCGATTACGTACTGACCGATTACGTAATCGGTCAGTTTCAAAAACGACTGATTACGTGGCGTCCGAAACTCCCGTACGGCAAGGTTCGTCCGCTTCCGCTTCCATCAGGGCTGGGAGGTTGGCTCAGCCTTGTTGCTTGTCACTGCTGTCTGGTCCAAGTTGCCCTCGATACTGGTAGGATATTGGTCCTGAGTGCTGGTCACACTGAGGTAGGTTACTAGGGACAGGGGGTCTGGTCCATGGCCTCTACAACACCCTAAAAAAACGAAAACCAATTACGTAATCGATCGTTCTTGAAACAGGCCGATTACATGGGGAGAACATAGGTGCAGCAAGTCGGGGCGCAGGAAGGCAGGTCGCGGGATAGTAGGGGAGGGCAGGCAGGGCGAGGCGGGGGAATACGCGGGAGGGAAGGCAGGGCAAGGTGTGGGAAGCCAGGGAAAGGAAGGTGGCAGATTTTTTATTATTATTACCCGATGGGCGACGGATCAGATATTAAACTGATCCGAACAGCTACTACACTTGATCTTAGCCAAAAGGCCGAGAAAGGTGAAGGTGGGGAAAGGTGGGGGATTGAAGGCAGCGGAAGGTGGAGGATTGAAGGTGGGGGAAGGAAGGCGGTGGAAGGCGGAGGAAGGCGGGGCAAGGTGCGGGAGGGAACACGGGGCAAGGTGCGGGCATGGCGGGGGAATGCGCGGGAGGGAAGGTGGGGCAAGGCGGAGGAAGGTGGGCAAGGTGCGGGAGGGAAGGCGGGGCAAGGTGCGGGAAGGCGGCAAAAGGAATGTGGCAGGATTTTATTTATTTTTATTTTTTATTTTAGCGGCCCAATTGGCCACGGTTCAGATATTATATTGATCAGATAAGATACTACACTTGATCTTAGCCAAAAGGTCGAGAAAGGTGAAGGTAGGGGATTGAAGGCGGGGGAATGTGGGGGATCAAAGGCAGCGGAAGGTGGGGGAA
Source organism: Chara braunii (assembly GCA_003427395.1). Lineage (NCBI taxonomy): Eukaryota > Viridiplantae > Streptophyta > Charophyceae > Charales > Characeae > Chara > Chara braunii. The sequence continues at coordinate 2,712,208 of BFEA01000055.1, forward strand.
GGCGGGGCAAGGTGGAGGAAGGTGGGGCAAGGTGTGCGAGGGAAGGCAGGGCAAGGTGTGGGAAGGCGGGGAAAAGAAGGTGGCCACTGGCCACTTTTTTTTTTTCTAGTGGCCCGATGGGCCACGGATCACATATTAAACTGATCAGAACAGATACTACACTTGGTTTTAGCCATATGACCGAGAAAGGTGAAGGCGGGGGGGGGGAAGGTGGGGAAAGGTGCAGGAGGGAAGGCGGGGCAAGGTGGGGGATTGAAGGCTATACTTGTAAAATGCCATAAGTTTGATTTTGTTTGTGTCCTTGTGCATCAACTCCCCGAAAAATATTTTTTCTTCTATCAAACAAACCTGTTAGCCTTAAGGTACTCCCTAAATTAGTTTTGTTTTTTATCTTGTTGACTCCATTTTGTTATGATTTCCAAAATACTAGTTTTCTAAAAAAACTTGGTGATCGCAAATGGAACAAGGGTTCCAGAAATGAAAGAAACATAGTTTTTTAAAAAATAATCTCGTAGTTTTTTACTCAGTCCAGTTTTCACGAAATGTCTACTTTTCACGAATGGCTTGTTTCATGCAACCATCTCAATATTACCGAGAACAACCCCTATACACTTTCCTTATTACACTCATACTCTCATACCATTCTCCTCATCAGAAACCTTTATACGTAGTATGAACCCCTTATCGCCCCTCATTCCTGCTCTAACCGTGATCACATTCCCCATCAAGTCTCATCCCCGATTGATAACAATCATCGCTCAAAGTCTTGCTTCAGATGCTTCACACCTAGTGCAATTGCTCAGGCCTTCATCATTCACGCTCATCACCTGCGTACAACAACAAAAATTCCCCCGTTCATGAAAAACAACAACAACAACAACAAATAATCATGAAAAAAAGAAATAGGGGAGACGGAGAAGTCCCTTTCCCACAGAGGTCACAAACCATCACAGAGAATTCACATCATGAAAGCCAACGTGGTAAGTTGGTAATAAAAAAAAAATCCGCTATATCTACCCCTTCTCCTGCATATCTATTACAAAGTGGTTATCCTCAATCATATATAACCATCATCATTTTACCACAACAAAGGGTAGGCGAAATTTCAGTCCTTACATTCGGCTAGGGTATCGACAAATCCCTTAAACATATTTTTTGCTAGCCCTGCCATAGGCTAGCTCATCAGAGGGTCCTTACAAGGACAACACAAAAAACATAACGCTGATAATATGCATGGGAGAACCATTTTAGTATTCCCTGCCTTTACAGGATCAGTACGTTAATCATAATACCTACTAATAATAAAAATAAAATTAATTAATAAATAAATAATTAAATAAATAAATAAATAAATAAATAAACAGATGGGATAGTAATGACGATAGCTTTCACCTCCGGTTGAGCATTATCATACACTTCTCCACGCGCCTCTCCAATTCCCTCATCCTCGAGATGCATGTCAAGAATTTCCTCAAAACTGAATGTCGAGTCCATGTTGATGATTAAACTATCTTACGTGCTCCGAGTGATGTGGCGATCACTGGTGCAAGGCCAAGGGAAATCCCCACGCGGACCAGTGAGCAAGAAAAAAATATCGATGCTGAAAAGGCGATGGTGATCCTGGGTACTATTCTGAACGGCGCAGTAGACAGTTCCGCAGGCAACGTAAGAGCGAAAAAGAGCGATGCGGTTCTCTCCATAAGCATAGGCCTTCGTCACCGTGTTCGGCAGAATCTTGGTTGGGGAAGCGAGTCTGTCTCTGTACGCAGATTTATCATACCAATGAAAACCTGTGCACATCAGTGCGCTTGCTCCACCGATTGAGGAGGTATTACATCGTATCATTACTCGTTTAGATATTCCCATTCCCTTTCGCAAAGTACCCGGTACCTTCATGTCTCGTTTGGACATAGTCACACTGATTCTGAACCGTCAATTTTGTGCATCCCTTACGATTCTCAAAGAGTGATGCCCTTACCCTGGACTGTAGTCAAAATTTGGCATCTCAGTCGGGTCCTAGCACCCATGTAAAAAAATTAAGAAAAAAAAAAAAATGTTGATCACTCTTGTATGCGTGTGCATGTGTGTGTGTGTGTGTGTGTGTGTGTGTGTGTGTGTGTGTGTGTATGTGTGTGTGTGTGTGTGTGTGNGTGTGCCGGAGAGGGGAGGGAGGACCCCTCCCCCACCAATCAATCAATCAATCAATCAATCAATCAATCAATCAATCAATCAATCAATCAACCAACCAACCAACTAACCAACCAACCAATCAATCAATCAATCAATCAATCAATCAATCAATGATTATTTATTTTTTCTATTTTTTTTATTATTTTTGCTACTTACCAAAAACCACCCCCCAAATTTCAATTTTTTTTTTTTTTTTTTGGTGCAGGCCGTTAGAGGCCAACGTGTGCAGGCCGCGTGCGCGCGTTGATTTCCTGCGCGCGCCACCGCCTGGCTATGGCACAGCCCCGCGGAAAATCGGTCGTGGGGCCTCGGCCGTGGGCCTGCGGTCGCAGGATCCACGACCTTGGGTGCCAGATAGCCGAAATCATATCCCCAACGCGGGATCTGACCACGCCATTCGATTCGCCAGGGGCCAAACCCACGAAATTGCCTCTTACCTCTTTCGATTCTACTTGGGATAGAGAGAGCTATGCCTTCTCGCTTGCGCCCAACTCGTCACCCCGCCATCTCCGTGCTCCCCGAATGCACCTCGGCGCAAGTCTCGTCCAGGTTCATCCGTTCTCTTCAGTGCCCCGCTTCATTGCCTTAGCGCCCTGTCCCGGTCGATGCTTCGTTGTCCGTTAGCCTAAACACCACTTTATTGATAGCAAGACGGTGGCCACAATGTCGAAGTCCGCTCAGAAGTGAGTAATGACTTTCTTGCCAATTTCAAGCCCCACATAGATGGCACCACAGTGTGCGACCTCTAGTCAGTTGTCGTAGTGGCTCTGACTCCGTGACGAGTAGGAAGGCATGGGCCCGCAAGGGTCCAGGTAAAGCGGGTCCCGGTGCAAATCTTGGTGGTCGTAGCAAATATTCAAATGAGAACTTTGAAGACCGAAGTGGCGAGGGTTCCTTGTGACAAGCTCCTGCAGACCCACGGCCTCCTTCTAGGCGTGCGCGTACCAGCGCCCAGGCAAGGCTCACCACCCTTCTGGGTTCCAAGGGGCATGCTCACACACAAACTTCTTACTGCAAACGGCGGGTGGCGGACCGTGCACCCGTGGGATCCCCTGCTACCCTTTGGCTGCAGCCCCGCAGACCCGCTTGGAATGTTCTCCAATTACTTTTCACTCTAGGCGAATGACACTCTCCAAGCGGAAGCAAGAGAAGCCACAACCAGAGACACGCATGAAGCCAAACGGGACCGCCAAAAGAGGTGCATGCTCAAGGTCCTCAACTGTCGTGACATCCCCTAAATCCGGCATTAGGCCTGAGTCAACGAAGGCCGGAATATAGAAATAAATAAATAATAACGATAACAATAAAGAGGGATAAAATAAACATTTAAAAATAAATATCGAAAACTAGCAGCCAGGAAAGGGAACAGATAATACCGCTCCGACTTCGACGACGGCAAAACCAAAGGGGATAGCCTTGTTGGGCCCTCAACCCCTCGGTCCCTTCACGCTGCTCCACAACTCCCGCACCGCTGCTTGCTGGTCTCGATCCCTGAATCTCCCGGATGAAAGTCCGATACTTTAACCAATAGTGTTAGGCCCAAGGGAGGCTTTAGCACAAGCGGTAAACCATATAAGCGGTTACCGCTTCACGTGCGCGTCTTTTGAGACACTTCCAAGGCCACACAATGACACATCAACAAAATTCCACGGCCATCATCCTTCCGCGTCCATCGCGCAACCCCTCGTTCTCGTGCCCTTACCCTTGCATTCACTTCGCTTATTTCACAAACCGTGTCGTCGTTGACGTCGTCCTCCCCACGTACGCACATATCACGGTCAAGCGCACCAATAAAGAGACAACATCTTTTTAATCCCAATTAAAATCAGAAATAAGGCCTTGTCCGGCAACCACGCCGGTTTCACAAGCATCAACAAGAGGAGAGATCACGTGCGCCTTAAGTCTACGCACCCACACACTCTCTATCTCCAGTCAACAACTTAGTCTACGAAGACAAAGAACACAACCACGACTCGCGCGGCGTCCACAAATTTTAAATCAAGCTTATTCTCTGTCACTTGCAAAAACTAGGGCGAATAAAAATAAAAAAATGCAGACATGAGTTCAAACTCCACTTAAAGCAAATGAAGCCGATCAGTAAAATACTGCAAATTTGATTTACCTACGATATTCCCCGAATAGAACGCCCGGTGATTATGACCATATCTGGACTAGGAGTTGCACCAAATACAACTATAATGACCAGGCGTTCTATTTGGGTGGCAATGGTAGGGTCGGTCGATTTAAATAACGATATCTCTAAAGCCATTCCAAAAGAAAGTTGTTACTGTAAGCGAACTTAGACTCGGGTGAACAGGTGGTTTATAAAAACAAAAAAACAGAAGCTTCCTACCCAAAACTGCCAGTTGTGTGAGAATCCAAAAACATCCCAAAATGTTCGGCCTATTGTTATCAGATAAACTGTTAATGAAGATCCAGGTAAAAGATTAAGAAGATAACACAATTGTAAGAACGTTAATGCTCTGTCTTGTTGCACCCTGTGACGGACCCGCCAAGATGGTGGTCCGTCAGGGTCAACATGGAAGGATGAGGAGGGAGGAGATGGAGATGGAGACGGAGATGGAGGGGATACCGCAACTCCGACGCAGACTCAACACACACGTACTCCAAACTCTGCAAATGAAGAATGATCACAATACAAACTGTAGCTGGGGTATACCCCCAGCAAATGATCACAATACAAACTGCAGCTGGGGTATACCCCCAGCAGAAGGACTGGTACCGGGGGACACTAGATTGGACTGAATGGACACACGGTCTGTGGGGTCAGGCCACGACCTGGTCCCAGAAGCCAAACGGGCAAAGTATCCAAATCTAGACCGGACAACGAGAGGTCCACTGCACAATCCTCATACTTCTAGTGGATTGCAGGAGGAAGAAACACGCTTCTGCAAAAGTAGTGGAACTCTACAACAATGAAACTGAAAAATCTAGGATGCGGAGCCCATGCCATGCAGCCTAAGCTACATAATGTCATAAGGAAAAATAAATATTTGATATCCACATCCTAACTAACAACATAAAATGAAATGTATCATGGTACAATCCTAAAACCTTGGAAACAACTACCGCAGTGCTGAAAGGAAAAGGCAACAACAATATTACAAGATGATGTCGTATCGCTGAACCACTAAGAGTGAGATGGTCTCAAAATGGGTGAATGCAGCCTAAGAATCAAAACTCCTAGGGGCAGTCACACACTCAAAGGTGGGATAGGTCATCAAGTTCGGGGCCGGAGGGGTGGTAGTGAAACAAAACAAATGACCCTAACAGATAGACCATCAAGGCGGGTAATACTCGACCAAAGGTTGACACAATGCAGGGTCGACCATGAAAGGCGAGCCTGGAATAGAAGGATATGCCTAACTGAGGCATGTAATGAGCAGCACTATGGTGATAAGCGTACTGGGTGGAGGAAACATGCACATGACCCACCGACTGGGAGAGAGCTAGATCTGGGAGCAGGAAAGCCTAGACAACACTACGGTCCAAATGCCTATGCGATACCAAGGGAGAGTCTAACTTTGCGAGAACCAGCTATTAAGTGAGAATCATCATGCGACATAAGAATGAAATGTATAGGGTAGGATGGGGGCGTGAAGTAGTCACGTCCAAAGTAGTCGAACGTGATAAAATGGAGTCCTCAAAGTACTCCATAAAGCAGGAGTTATAGTCGATGTCAAAGCAGAGTCGCAAAACGTTGACAACTTAAAGTAGCTGATGATGGAACACCTGATGGTGTGATTCAGTAGGAAGATAGTAGGTGATAAGGGTGTCAATCATCGACATATCAAAGACGTCGACGAATACGATGTGGACGAGGAGATGCATTCGTTTGTTGCTAGAGAACAGTCTGAGAGTGCGTCGGCTCGTCCAATCGCCTCGGTCAGAGGAAGAAGAGAGTTAGTCGGTTGACTGGGAGCAGAAGTCTCAGCACGATAAGCACGATCATATGCACGCACCAACATCATTGCATATTGCAAGTGCTCAAGGGGTTCCCAACTAGCGTCCTCATTAGGATAGTCCTTCCAATGCACAAGGTACCAGATGCGTGGAGGGGTATCGTCGGTAACTCGGTGAGATACGATGTCGGAAACGACCAACTCCTTGTGACCGTCCACCATAATAGTTGGAGGGTACTCATAAGGGCGTTCGGCGAACCACTCGGGCTATCTGCGATAAGGACACGGCAAGAAGACATGGTAAACGTTATGGACACGAGCTTATCGAAGGTAATCAGGCAACTTCACACAGAAGATGACCGAATTAGCGACAGTATGAAAACCGATAGCTTGAAGGATGCGACATGGACTGACAAAGTGATGCCTTAACTTGCGAAGCGTATCCGCTTTGAGTTGCGAGTGGCGTGCATCGTCGAACACATAGTTTCTGACTTTAAATGAATGATCTATTCGCGACCGGTTCACTCGTGCAGCCATGCGAGTAAGGGAGGCAACGATACTCTCGTTTGCGATCCCGGAGTCAAACGCAAGACAACGAGTGTCTTGGCTCAATCACGACGGTCGAAAAAACAGTGCAAGCACCAGAGGGTGGTAGCCGAGGTCGCAATAAAATGACAACATCTCGGTGGTTGGCAAAACAACGTGGTTGTATGCAATCTCCATATGGGCTAAGTGTAAGTCCCACTGTCGGTCATCCCTAACAAACTTTTAGAGGATATAAACGAGAGTTTTGTTGGTGACCTCAGACAGACCATCCGTCTAAGGGTTGTAAGACAACGAAAGCGGAGCAGGGATCTGTACATCTCGTATAGGCGTCGTCAGAATGCGTTGGTAAAGCACATCTCACGATCGAAAGATGATGCTCTAAGGTAAGTCGTGATCTCACACGACTCGGTCGAAGAGGACGTCGGCAACCTCACGAGCGCTAATGTAATAGCGGCACGAGACAAAATGCGCACGCTTTGTAAAGTGATTAACGACAACCAAGATCGCATCATGATCGGGCTCCGTCCAAAACCGGAGGGGACTGACAAAATTCATGGAAACGAACAGCCAACGACCTTCAAGTATGGGTATAGTTTGGAGTAACCCATACAAAGGGTAGTTTACATTGTTCGCAGGTAACACACTCTTGGACGTAGCTTCTAGCGAATTCCTTGCTTTTGGGCTAGACGTATACACGGCTAACATAGAACGAGAGACGGTTAACTGAGGCCTCAATTTTCAGACCACTTGTCAGGTCATTTATAACAAAACCCAAGAGTCATTATAAGCAAACTTGCTACAATTTCATAGAGTGGAGATTATATACGTAATTTAAAAAAAAAACAAAATTGAAAAAAAAAACTTTAAAAACCTATAAAACATCAGGGCAAAAGTGTGTTTTCATGCAAAATTCACTCATTTCAGTTTTATGGATTTTTAGGATTTTTCAGGGCTAGCCAAAACTGTCAACTCCAAGCCCCCAACAAACACCAAACTTGGCACACACAAACCTTGACAAAAAATAAAACAGGGCAAAATAAAAAAAAAATAGAGAAAACTAAAAAAAAATGATATCCAATGTACTTTTCAGGGTTGAAGGGACCAAGGCTAAAAAGTGGGGGTCCCTGTTAACCGCTTTTGCACAAATCAACGTCTTGTAGAAACCCATATGACCGACAACTGTCAGGTCATGGAACTCGACTATGGCTTAGACACGGGGTTGTCTAATTGAGGGAACGCAGATACGTGGTTCTAGACCACCAGACCTACCATAACAGTACACGGGACCGTTCTCACCAAGGGAGTATGAAGTAACGGTCTTGCCCGTCCGCATTGTCGCATGGATGTCGCGATAATGTGGGCAGTGGCGGTACCGAGTGTGATATGCGTCAACCATCGACTGATCAACGATGGTGATTGGATGACAGCAAGCTCGATGAGTGCTTGATTGTGATTTGGACAATGGGACAAAGCGTCAGCGACATGGTTCGTTTCACCCTTAATAAGATGAGTGATTAAATTGAACTCAGATAAGTCGTACCACCACTGTGGTTGTCGAGGGGAAAACTTAAGCTTCGTCACGAAAGTCTGGACAACAAAGTTGTCCATGCGCACCGTGAAGGGCGCTCTGTGCTGATCATGACGTCAGTGAAGGGTAGCATAAACTACGGCGAGAACCTCGCGTTCCTCGGTAGTGTCGTTTGTCTTGGCAAGCAGTAACTGATGAAAATAGAAGACGATCAGACAATCCCCAATACAAGGTTCGACAGTCTCATCCTCTGCGATGGTCGAAGAGTAAGTGACGGGAAGACTGTCAGTGGAGGAAACTGGCGGAAGGATAGACGTAGGAAAGAAGTGTAAGGAGGAGGGGAAAGCGGGGAACATGGGGATAAGCGGAATCAGGAGGAGTAGGAAACACCTGAGAAAATACAGCTCCTACAGAGAAAGATGGACCCGGGATGGAGAGTTCTGATGGAGGAGGAAACATGAAGGCAGGAGTAAGAGAGATGTGGAGTGACGAAGGTGAGAGTCGACCTTATCGCGTAGAAGTAGCAAGTTGGAGGAGTAAACCTAAGAGAAGAGTCCGGTTCATGTTAAAGTATCAAGAGACCATCTTACGTCGAGATACCCGGGAGGGAAATCTGGAAAGAAAGATCGTATGAACTGTTCATAAGATATTCATATTCCACAGGGTATGTGCAACCATTTAGATCTTCTTCTTATCCACCTCCGTACTTTGGACCGCCCTTGTACTTTACGGGGTATAGGGTGACTGGATTCCTTGATAACTTGGAGGTTCATGCTTTGAAAGGAGAACAGATTGAGCAGGAGAATCTGATGATAACTGGGTTCATTCCCCATACAACTCCTAGCCTAGATCACGAGGTGAGAGCTGCTATCCCTGAGGATGGTAGCTAAAAGACTTTCAGAGAGCGCTTATCTCGAGTCTTTCCATGAGAGGATGTTAGGTATTCAGTTAGAGACCTGAAAAATATGAAGAAAGAAGGAGGGGAGAGTGTCATTGTTTTCGCTAAATGTTTTGAAAAGATATCTGCTCGATTAGTGGAGGATGAATTTCTCTTTGAGATACAGAGGTGTGCTATATTTTTAGGTTCCCTATCTAGAAATAAGAGGGAGTTCGTTGTAAAGGAGACACCAACTAGAAAGGTATCCTTTACCTAAGTGAAAACATTGGCTGTTACGACTGAAGGTCTGAACGACAAATCCCATATACTCAAGGCATTGGAGAGCTTGGGAAAAGGAGTACTTGGAGGTCACTCAAGAGGGCGATTTGAGGGTAAGGATAGGATAGTGAAGTTTGAAGAGAAGTTCAGGTCACCTAAGAAAGACGAGACTAGGAGTGATGGCAATTAAAAGAGAGAAAACCAAGGTGAATGGAAAAAGAATGATGAAGATTGGGGGGACTCGAAGTGGGGAAACTCCCGAGATGGTCGTTGGAGATCTAAAGAAGGAGAGGTAGATCAAACATGATCAGATAGGAGAAATGAATAACTACTTAAGGAGATCAACACTTTAAAAGCTAAGGTAGAAAGGTTGGAGTCTGTCTCACCTCAGAAGAGAACAAAATCAATAAAGGCTTCTCCACGGCAAGACACTCAGGATGGTCGAGAGACTGGTGCGAAAAAGAGTCAATGGGGTTTAAATTCCAAGAAAGATGACTATATAAAAAACCCGAAAAACTCGTGTGCATATTGTGGTAAGGAATACCACAGAAAGAAGATTATCCTCAAATGATAGATGTTCTAAAAGAAGGAATAATAAAGCTCGATAATAGGAAATATGTGGTATGGTCAGATAATGGGAATGAGGTACCATACTTGCCCTTTATGAAGATCAATGTTGACATTAAAAGGATGGTGGACTTACCCTGTCATGGCCCTGCGACCACTAAACTTTTCTGCAGGCCCCTGCCAACAGGGAGCACAACTTTCTCGGATGCCCTTTCTGGACCACCGGTTCCATTGCACTGCTCCCTCCCTTATCGGCTTGGGGCATACAAAAAAGTTGGAACAGGTATCAGTAGGGGCATAACAAACATATTTCAGGCCCAACCTATGGCAGGGGTTTAACACAAACTTGCGATAGGGTTGGTCCGCCAGAGGAAAGGGACATAAATTTTCCAGCGGAATATTTTTGCAAATTTGCACATTTCATTAGAATGGGAGCGAGGGCCATAGGTCCGTAGTGACGGTTTAGAAAAAACAAACGACAAGTCGAATGGGGTAATGAAGGTTATCCACTAGACGTCACTTCGTTAAACCACCAATATCTCGACCAACCATTTTTTGAAGTCACAGCGAGTTCATGGCAACGACTTTAGGAGATTGGTCGTGCCCGGACTAGTAACGGTGGTTTTTGTACTCGTAAAAAAAAAAAAAAAAAAAAAAAAAAAAAAAAAAA